>VXCB01000249.1:0-30532 GCA_009613015.1 Mollisiaceae sp. DMI_Dod_QoI | reverse complement strand
TATTTATATTTATTAAAATATTAAAATTAAAATAATTAAAAAATATATTATATTATATTTATTATATATAATTAAATTTATAATATTAATATTATGAAACTTTTTATTAAATTTTAAATATATATATTATAATTATTTTAAATAATTTTATTTTATATTTTAAATAAATTTAATATTATTTTAATAAAAAGAATTAATAAATAAAAAAATTACGAAGTAAATATTATATTTTATATTTTATACTTTTTAAAATCAAGGATTATATTTTAAATTAATATTTAAAATTTACGAAATATTTATATATTTGAAATAATTAATAAAATTATTATTAAAAATTTAAAAAATATTTAAAAGTATTTAATTTTAATAAAATTTTATATATTTTTTTAATTTAAAAACGTTAAAGCTTATAGCTACTATTAGCTTGCTAAGCGAATTACATAGAATTATGCCCTACTACTTAAAAGTCCCGCAAACCACAATTTCTTTCTGCACGAGAATAACCTTATTAACCTCTCGAATTGCAAGCAAGAGCTCGATTTAGTTTTCGGACCGGCTTCGGCCAGCCGCCAATAGATTTCATCCCACCTACGCTAAAAGGCAGCCGTTGCGCACTATTTTCCGTCTTACGTCAGTATTTCGCCCAGCGCGATATATCACCAGATTCATTTCTCCCTCGCACCGCTTACCTTTACCGAACCTCCTTCTACCTATCGCACTTAACATATTCTATTAGAGGCGCAAGAAGTGCCTCTGGCCTTGTAGGCTCGACTTCGCCTTCGGCCTTTGCGCACATAGTCAACCTTATTCTCCCAATCTCGCCACGGCACAACCACAGCCAAGGTAAATACTAGGACAAGCTTCCATCCATCCTATAGCTTACCACACTGCTTATATACTATATAGGCGATAATCACATTCCTCTCCTCCAGCTCGCATGCTTTCAGCTCGCGTCTAAAAACCGTCGCACATTCACCCACTTGGCCCGTTTTATAAACAATGGCGTATAGGGGAGCAAAACCATTCGATGATCCCGGCTTTAACAAGGCTTTGAAGGTCCAGGACTTGGAGGAAAGCCGTAATATGTAAGTAACGGGGGCTTTGAAACTAGTTTGACTTTTAACTAATTTGCATAGTTACAACGCGCTCCCAGACGATTCACAATAACCGGAAATCCCCGAGTCACATATACACAATCTTGCTGCACTTTTCGTTCGGAGTCGCGCTGATAGAATTCTCGGTATCTATTTAGTTTATGGCCACTTCGCCGCCCCTGATAACACCGCTCTACTAGGTGTTAACTACGATAAGCCATACTATCGCTGGGCCAAACCCACGGTGATCCGGATTATGGATCTCGGCAACGTGCATGGACATATATTTGTTCTTACAGATCACGGTTTCCATCCATACGAGTATTAAATAGGCCCTTTACCCGATTTATTCGAAGTTGATAGCGCTTTCCTCCCGGATCTCGCCGAATATCTGATCATAAATAACCTATTAAAGCTTGTCGGACTTCAGGTCATCGATCCAAATTCCACAAGTATGTTAGAGCTTATTCTCCCTCAAGGAACTATTATGCTAGATGTCTCGGTTCTAAATGGTTGTGTCCCTATTAGGCAGACTGGCTGGAAGTTCGAAAGTGAGGATGGTGAGCCACGCGTATGTCAGGCAAGTGAGACGCATGGCAAGCATGCCAACGGTCATGACATTTATAACAAAGGCAACCCTCATCCAAAGCTGGAAACGTTTGAGGATGTCAAGAATGCACTTGGGGGAGTTGGAATTCTCGATCAGATAGCTTAGCCTACTTATTGTATTGAAAATTGAAAGGAAGTTCACCTGTGAAGTCGAATAGTTAAATGAGATTATATTAATCATATGGATTGTTCATACAAACACATCGATGTTTCCATTATTGGTTGGCTGTACCTCCTTGTTACTCGTGCAATCGATCATTGGAAACGGTCTGCTTCGTTTGCCTAACTCTTCGCCCAAGACTTCTGACATCCAAATTGTGAGGAATGCTCTCCTCTTCTTCTCAAGGCATGATATATTCTCATTAATGGCACCGTGTGCCTTCTTCCGAATTGTTAGCCATACTTCCCCAAGATGTTCGTCATCGTCGAGATCTAGAGTCTCTCGCGCGTGATGTCTATCGACGATGAAGGCATCTCCGTCATATTCATTCGTGTTTGTGTTTGTCTTTTTCTCTGTCGGCGCTTTTGCAATCAGCTGTCTGCCATTTGTAATGGGGTGCAACGATCGAACCCACCTTAAGCCGCTTCGTTCGGTGATGCTATTGCATCGTATTTTCGTTTGCGTGTCGATAGTCGTCGGGCAGTGTATGCTAGTCTAATCAGCCTCAGTCTGCTTTAAGAAACCACAATGTATACATTGCATGAATTTGTCGAATAACTCCTCGTTCTCGGGATCTTCGAGCTTGGAATCGATAGCTTTGTCCATATCGGGGCGATATAAAAGGTACGAAAGATTGCGATGATACATAAATTCTTCTGCACGTTTTTGGAGGATCTCAAACTCTACGTCATCTAATCTAACGATTTCTTCGGTCGTATAAGATAACCCACAGAGCTTTAAAGCATCGTAATCCAATTTGCGTAGTTTCTGATGTCTGCCTTCTTTGTCTCCTTTGTCTGCTTTGTCTTTTTTGCCTTCTTTGCCTCGTCCAAGGAGCTCTTGACGACTGTTCTTTCGAAAGGCGAAGCGAATCAAATGCTTCACTTTCGTAGCTTGCTGCTTTGGAAGAGCTTTGTCGCTTGGTACTCGTCGTAGCAAGTTTGCAGTAGCTTGCAATGATTTCTGGACTGCGAGTTGCGCTTTTAATAATGAGAGTCTCTCGAACACCTTGTCGACAACATCATCTGGACCATCAATATTCCAGATTTCTTCCCCAATCTTGCAAAGGTCACGCTCAATCCTCGCTAGCAAGTCTGCAGGCATTGTCGTGTGGAGGTCAGCCGAGCCAGTAGGTCAAACTTGAGGTGAGTAAATGTCGAGGTCACTAAGGAGGTGGGCGAGAATCGAGACGAGGCAGGTTCAGAGTGGAGTGAGCGTGAGGACTAGTAAAGATTGGTCGCAGATCGAGGTCACCGAAGACGTGGTAGACTGGGTAGACTCGGGTGAGCAAAAGTAAAGTAAAGATCGAGATTACCGAAGATGGCCAGATCCACCAACGAGGTGGCCGCAGATTGAGATCACCGAAGACGTCGCCAAGAAACCAATTTGACAGTAATCACGTGATTAAGAACCAGGTACAATTGTCGCTGCCTTGAGGATCGGCAAAATGAACATCGAGATAACACCTCACAACCCAATAGGAGACGCCGCAATGGAATTCAGCCTTACAACCCTACCAACTTGCTTACGCCGTGTGGCGCAGCTAGTGCGGAACCTCTGAATATCGAGTGATGTGCTGCGACATCACTTCATGATTTAGGACTTTGCAAGTCGCAATTGTGATCGTTCTAAAAACCATCTTGAAAACAATCTTCAGAACCAACGTTTTGTGTTGGAAATTTCCCGTTTAAATTGTTGTGTGTCGATTCTCGAGCGACGACGATGCCTGGACCTCGATATGAAAGAGTAATATATCCTCATTTCCTATGGACCCCTCATATCGATTAATTTCTCTCTTCAAACATTCCCAAGTCTGGATTTCTGAGAATATCCCTCCACAATCCACCCTATGGAGATAACCCCTCTAGCCATCGGAGCGTCTCATCTGTCGTGAAATATCCACAGAAGCACTCCATATTCATTTGTTTCTCATCTCAAGTCTCAACATTCTCTAACCTCACACCAGGTTCCCCTTGAGGAAGAAAACCTTCCCTCAAACAATTACTTCACCGGCCTCCCCAGCACCGCACCGCCATCCTTCTGCACCGTCCCTCGAACTCTCCCGCACCGCAACGACGAGAACGCCGCTACCATAATGCCTCGCAGTGAACGACTTACTCCTGGGGCCGAGCAGGAATTAGCAGAAATAGATGATCCGCCTATCAGTCTCTGGGGAGCATCTGAGTCGACCACGACAAGAGGTGCGAATTCGACACGAAATGATATTTTGATGAGGTTGTTGGATAGTGTAGAGAGATTGGAAGCTAGACTTGATGTGAGCGAGAACGTAAGATTATTATTTCCTTTCCTCTCCCTTCCATTCTTATCATCTCATCTCATCCCGTCTCACCCCACCCCATCCAGAAACCCCACTAACCCACTCAACCCTACAGACCAAAAAAGAATCCGACCTCGAAGCCTCCACATCCCAATCCTCAATAACAGCACGCGAGTGGACACCAGAAGATATGTGGATAGCGTGTGGTATCTTCACTTCCATTATCTTAGCTATGCTCTTTATTGCAGCCATCATTATTGTTCCCGCTGTGGCGAAGTATAAATATGCCGGAGCGATCATGGCTTCTAGTGCGATTCCTACGCCAGATCCAAACTAAGCTGCGAAGTAAATTTCTTTGATGAATTATGAGGGTCGTCTCTGACTTGTGGTTATTTGTTTGGGAGGGAGGAGTTTGAGATATATATGGTATACTTCGTATGTGTTTGTTGGTTGATGTATGTTTGTTGGTGGGAGAAATGATACCAGTGAGCAACTAAATTAGGAACTTATATGAAACTTTTCACAAGGTATGAATCGTATCACAGGTGTTGATACCTGCTTTGAGGTGCTTGACCTTCCACATATAAAGCTTACCAACTATTTCGAATCTTTGGAACTAGCAGAGATAGTGGAAATCATGGATCGAACCAAACCGAAAGTGAATCAACACTTGAAAAGTCAAGCCACACCTAGGACCTTCACGACAAGCTTGCAAGCGTCAACACTATACCGCTCAAATCAGTAGCATCTAAGCATCATTCCATTCGAAACTCTAAAACCCCACCCCATTCCCACCCACTTTATCCCTCCACCTCACCTCAACGCCTCCCTCAACGCCTCAACCACAGCCCTATTATACACCCTCCCCGCCTCCAATATCCCATCCAACTGCATAAAAACATGCGGCGCACCCTTCACCCTCTCTACCCTCACCTTATTCCCGCCTTTTTCCAACAACTTCGCATACGCCTCCCCCTCATCTCTCAACACATCACACTCCGCCGTCACAACCAACGCATCCGCCAACCCCTTCCAATTCTTAGCTTTAATCGGACTCACTTTCCACTCCTCTTCTCCTCCTTTTCCAAACTTGCTGTCAAACCCCTCTATTTGGTTTTGGTTTTGGGTTTTAGAGCCGAGAAAATGTTTGAAGAAATAAGACATGCGTTCTAAAGGCAAAGGAGGGCATAAGGCGAATTCATCGTAAGAGGGATAGGGGTTGGTGGGGAGAAGGGAACCGGAGGACGGAGAGAAGATAGAGAGGTCGACGACGGGGACGGAGAGGAGTTGGAATTTTAGGGGGAGGGAGGTATCGCGACATAGATGGGCGAGGATGGCGGCGAGGTGGCCGCCGGCAGAGCAGCCGCCAATTGCGATGCGGGAAACGTCGAGGTTGAATTCGGAGGCTTTGTGGGTGTGGATCTGGGGTATGGTTAGTGCTGTCTTTGACGATTGAGACTTGAAAGAGGGAAATAGTGGGAAAGAGAGAGAGAGCCGTGACAGGAATGAACTGGTATAGGTGATGAAAAAAAGACAAACCCAATTTAGCGCCTCCCAACAATCTTCTACTTGTGTAGGAAACTTCTCTTCAGGAGCCAGTCTATAATCAACATCAAAGCACACCGCTCCCACCTCATGCGCGACCCTTTTACAAAAATCGAAATCCGTCTGCAAGCCACCAAACACCCATCCCCCACCATGAAAATTCACATACACCGGTTTCTTTCCCTCGCCCCATTTCTTGGCATCAGGTTCAAAGATTTGAACTGTGATGTTGCCTGGAGGAGAGGACACGGGACACTGTTGCTGTGTGATGGTGAGTGCGCCTTGGGGGACGAGAGCGCGGCCGTATGAGATGGTGTATTGTGCAGGGTTGGCTCGGTAAGATTCGATTGGGACTTGGTGAGTTGCGAGACGGCCGGCGGAGTATTTGTTGTAGTATTCTACGTAAGTAGGCTCGAATCTTGGAGCGAGGTGAGAGGGGATGCTGTTTATAAGTGGGAGGGAGATGGTGGGGGAGACTGTGTTGTCCATTGTGTTGTCCATTGTGTGTGAGAGGAGGGAATGTAGTCTAGTCTACCGAGTACTCTCTGATTAGAAATAAAAATAAATAGAGACTTTATGTCTATGTTTTATTTATCTATGAGACGTAGAAAATGAGGAAGTAGAAGAGTTATTTGACGTTGTTGTTCGGCGATACCACTAGATACGACCAACGCTTCGGCGCTCCGCCCCGCATTTAGCGAGGTGAGCCCCCCACTCTTCGCAGCGATCCGAATAGGCCCCTGAAAAGTCCCGCGCTAGGCTATAACCGTTTACCTCATAATAATATTTGATGAATCTCTCATTAAATCGAACATGACAGTGCAATCCAACTTGGATTTGAAATGTAGTTGATGACTCTGGGACTTTCTGCAAAACAGTCCACTCGAACCTCCATAAAATCATCAGGATGGCTGAAGATGATGGATTTAGGAATGAATAGACGCATGAAATATCCTGAATATTCTCTATGAAATGATATGGTGTACGCAATCGTTCTAGCATATATACTTAGGTTGAAGTACTTACGAATCCTGAAGCCAAGACTGCGAAGACTGGACAGGAAGAGGAGGCAGAGGCTTTTCTCGTCGATCCTCAACTGCACCATCAGCCTCCCTTTTCATCTGTTCTGGCAAGACTTTGTCTCCTTCTTCACGACTAAAGTCTCAAGGAATGTCTTCTGCATCATCGATTGGCAGCAGGTCATACCGCGCCGGGTCTCTTCGATACTGTACCCTTCTCACACATCGATACACACCATAGACAACAGGCGAAAGCACCATGCTGGCAACCACAATTAGCATTATCACAACACGCCAACCCCCCAACCTGTGACACAGAGCACCCTATCTCTGATGAATTTCGTATCTCGAGTGTCCACTCTTCCCATACTCGCCGGAGGCCAGCTTGTTCACGTATGTATGCCTTGGAAACTCAGGAATATAATCACAACGCCAGGACCACATCCTACACCCCTTCAAGTCATCAGGAGCCACGAACTTTTAATACGACAAGCGGTCTTCGAGCGTTGGCATTTTTGATCTTGTATCTTCGCTCAAGAATAGGTTTCGACGAAGGATAAGTCTGGTAGCGAGGTTGTTCATCGGGTACGACGCAAAAGTATCGTTGCGTGTTGTTTCGTAGAAGATTATTATAGCCTGCAATTCCAGTTCGGAGGATATTAGTGTTTAGGGTAAGATTGTAGACGTTGAGGTAGCCATCTGGGTCTTCCGAGTCCGAACGTTGCAGCGATAGTCTAGAGCAAGGGAATTCAAACCGTGGAGATCAGGCAGCTTCCTATGTTCTGCGGCGCGAATAGAAAAGGAGGTACGTTCCCGTTCTGGATCGGTAGGGTGGGCTCATTGTTAAGAATCAAGGTGTGATTATCGCGCGTAAAGGTGAAGTTGAGGATCAAGGCAGTGGGAATGTTCTCCTTAACTTGCGCCTCCGGATTCTAGAGCGGAAGGTCTAGAGTGGCGAGGCGGACGAGCACGCTTCGTTCGGATTCGATATTTGATCCCTCGTGTGGGATGATCGTGTTCTCGAGGGCTGGCATGGTTCTAGGCTCAGGTAGGAGAGAGTTAGAAGACGGTAAAGAGGAGGACACTAGTGACGACATCCATGGGACTTCGGAGTTTGTGGATGTCTCGAGGTTTTCTGGCTCTGAGACATCATTTTGATGGTCTTGGATGGTTGACAATCGATCAGTGGAGCGAGGCAGCCTAATTTTCCTATTTCTAGGACGAGCGTTGTTGACATGCTACTTAAAGCACTCCAGAACGCGGAGGCGGGGTTTATCGTTATCAAAACTCAATATCTCGTATAATATGCTTTCTGATGGTGAATGTCTGGAGCTGGCCGTACCGCTGTGCAATTCGTGGATAAGAGAAATGCACGTGTGGAGGTCCTGCTGAAAGCTTCGCTTCTGGTCTTTCCAAAAACAGAAGAAATGGCACCCAACATTTTCTTCCTCAAAGTCGCCTTTCGAGTCCAAAATCAAGTCTCGCAGAAACAAAATATCCACCATTATCTGACGAGACTCTTCTTCTGAAACCTGCAGCGGCAGTGGTATTGGACTGGCCAATGGATGCCGCGCTTACCCACCTTTGGCACACAAGTCGTGTCCACAGAGCATGGTGAGGCTTGTCTCTCATCGTTCATTTGTTCTGTACCCCTGGAAAAGAGACACTGCTCCTTTTACTAGTCATTGCCACTTTTGATAGTTGTACAGCCAGCAGCCACTGTTTGGAGTCTGCTGATGGCGCTTCTATACCGACGAGTACTTGTCTCTCGTCACTTCAAGTGCCAAGATACGAGTGTTGGTTGGTGGTCAATATCAATCGCACTGGACAAGTAACACTTGCAGACCTCGGGTGGAGACATTTCAAGTCGAAGACGTGCACTCCTTCCCAATGATTCGAGCACGAACGTCACATCTCAGTGGTTCGAGGAAGTGCAAGCCGCCCGAGTCAAAGGCACGAGGCCTCCTTTCCATCGAAGGCTGCACCGAACGTTCGATGTGTTCACCCGATGCAGGTACAAGAGCCGATGACATTCTCCCGCTCGAGTGCGGGTGAAAACTGGGGCGGTGAAATGAGGTTGCACGAAGTCCAATATATTCTCAGTCAGCTTGGCATCTGAGGTTGACCAAGCACAGCAGAGACGTTTCCTGGTGGATTCAGTTAGCTCAAGCTGGACTTGCGAGTATTCGAATCCTCGGATCGCGGCATGGATGTGTCCTTCCCCCTCGATCTCAGAAGCAGAAGCAATGTCTGTAGCCACCCTGCTGCCCCTCCAGACCCGGATAGACGGCTAATCTTAGTACGTTACGAGTTCGAAGGCCACGAAACTTCATGTGATGATTATTCTGTCTGCTCCACACGCGGCATAGTAGTTCTATGCCGTGGTTTGCAACTGCACTCCTTTTTTCGATCCTGGGAGAGATGGTATACTTGGCACACTTAATCTCCAGCACCGTGAATTCTAGCTCGCAAGTTCTAGTCCAACTTCTCATCATTGTCGACAGCATGAGGCGCAGCCTCTAATTTGGAGCCGTATCGATAACGCGTTTGGAGTTTCTTGTGTGTGTGCGCCATCCAGCCATTTCCGCTAGGGTGGGCGCCACATCTCTTTTGGTGGCCCGCCATTCAGATCCAGCATCTCCCCCACGTGTCGCCATCCGGCCGCCATCGTTCGCGACTCGACGCACGCATCCTGGTTCTTGGGATCCACCCGCGACGAAAATAATATTTGCGCCCTGCGGATGAGGGAGCACAACCGATGGCTGCACTGAGGCGACACATGGGGACGAGGAGACCGTGGACGGCGACGGTGACATGATTGCTGATTGCTGATTGCAGAGTGCAGATTGCTCAATGCAATGCATCTTCCATCTTGCACGTTGGAGACGGCCACTTTCTGAAGTACTTCCAATAATTGGCCGTCTGCGTCGGTACCGTCTGCCTCGACCGGGGCACGTCCCTGTTGTCGAGGCGGGAGCAGAACTCGTGAGAAAGAAGAGCTGGGACCTGGAGACCTGGAGACCTGGAGACTGGGAGACTGGAGACTGGAGACTGGAGACCCGATGAGAACTTGACGAGCAGATGTGTCAAAACCACGCAGACGGGGGCCCGTGGCAGCATCGTGAAGAATGACAGGCTCGGTCCGCGAATCGCACACAGCGAGCTCACTAAGAATCGCACGCCAGACCCCGCCAAAAAGCAATGGCAGGCAAAGTCCTGGGAGCTGGACTCTTGGGACGCTGGGATGCCTCGGTGAATAATATGCGGAACGAGAGGCGACTATCACACAGTCGCTGCACTGCTGCACTGCTGCAGCCGTCTGTTTCTCTGGGAGACGTTCCGTCGAGCGTCGAGTTTGAAGTTATGCGCCTCTGGGAATTCCGTTTCTGACGCTGTCCCAATGCAGTGCAGGTGCTGTCCCGCAGGGGATGGATCGCTGCAACACTTCCTCCCCTGCACTACCGATGAAGTAAAAGAGCCCAGAAACTGCTTTATGCAAAGGCTTGTGAAGCAGTAGTGGACCAGTAAAAGGGCGGGAACCAGGCACAACTTCCACCAGCGTCCACCGATCCAGCAAGCACAGGCTCCTCAGTGGCCTGTTACGCCTGTCACGACAAACCTCACCCCACCCAGCCGCCACCATCAGGGGCCCTGCGGGATGCGAGTGGGGTTTTGCTCACTGGAGTCGTTAGACTCGTTAGGGCCCTTAGGCGTCGGGAGACCAGCCGCGATGGGTTTCTTACTTCAACGTCCGAAGCCGACCTGACTACCTTCATCAACGTCCACTGCTGCCCGAGAACCCGTTCGACCTCTGAATAACTTCATTTCTTCCACCCCTCTCCGCCTCGACTCTAACCACGACTCGGACCTCGATACGACCACACGACGTGCATCTAACATCCTTCTCCCAGGGATGCCTAGGGCTGAGGCTACTCGATAGAGTGCGGGCGTATGCGGTGTTGCATAAAGTCTCACTGTCAGCCTTCGGCAGTTTGGTACAATTCTCTTGTCCAACGCGATCAACTTAGCCCGCCATAACGCCTCACCGACCTCGTTCCTTGCACGACAACCCTCCACGGTCCGCCGTTTCTCTTCATAAATCCCATACTGCCGCTGTATCGCATCTCTCCTTCCACTTGCGTGCTCCAGATACACCCTCCGGTCTTGGTGGTCCCTATAGCGCGCCTCTCCGGGAGGCTATTGTGCCTCGGCCATGGATTACCTTCCCGAACCCGCGATTCCTCCTTCCTATACAACTCGAACATATGGCGGCAACGCCGCCTTTCATAACTTCCACAATGACTATTCACATATTCAAGATCCCAATTTACGGAGGAGGCTGGCGCTTTCGGAGGTGAGTACGGGCAGGCGAATGCACTTCTCTACGAACCTCTTGACTGATCGCATTACAGATTGACAAGGTCCCATTTGGATGGTGAGTGTTTCTGGAATATGTTCAAGCTCTCAGTCATATTTTTCTCGAAATTCCATAACCCCAGTACCCCACATTTGCCAAGATATCCCAGCTTTTATCCGGTTTCGGTATGGAGTCTAATTTTGTCTCAACGATAGGTATCATGTCAGGGCTGTTGTTGTCGCTGGAATAGGCTTTTTTACAGATTCATACGACATCTTTGCAATCAATCTCGTCACGTCTACTCTGGGAATGGTATATTGGCAAGGTAAAGCCGGAGGTAGTAACCCAGGAGTTATGCCTACCAATGTCAATACAGCAATCAAGGCTGCCACTTCCGGAGGTGCAGTAATCGGGCAATTGGGCTTCGGTTGGTTGGCAGATGTTGTGGGGCGAAGGAAGATGTATGGCGTGGAGTTGGCCATCATCGTTGCGGCAACCCTGGCTCAATCGCTTGCCGCACCAAGCCAAGCCATGTCCATGACTGGATTGTTGATATTCTGGAGGGTGATGATGGGTATAGGTATAGGAGGAGATTACCCATTGTCTGCAGTAATCACGTCTGAGTATGTTCTCTTTGGAGGTCCCGATGTCGACCACTTGGCTCCCAAGTTCTGGAGTCGATCACATGACTAACTCATCCCAGATTTGCTCCGACACGCTGGCGTGGTGCAATGATGGCAGCTGTATTTTCGATGCAAGGTGCCGGACAATTGGCTGCTGCCATAGTAGCATTGATCACCACTATTGGGTACAAGAATTCCTTCATCAATACCACAGCTTCGTGGGCAAGTTGTCATGAAGCGTGTCAACTCGCTGGCGACAAATCATGGCGCATCATCATTGGATTTGGCGCAGTACCGGCTTGTTTCGCTTTATATTACCGTATTACGATTCCAGAGACGCCTCGATATACCTTCGATATTGAGCATGATATCGAGAAAGCTCAAGCAGATATTACTGCTTATATGAATAACAAGAAAGAGGGCGAGGTAGACCCTATCACGCAACAGAAGACCAAGCAAAGGCTTGGCCGACATCTTGCAGCGCCAAGAGCATCGTGGGGCGATGTTGTTGCATACTTTGGAAAATGGCACAACTTTAAAATCATCTTTGGGACGACATCATCATGGTTCTTCCTCGACCTTGCATACTACGGTCTCGGATTGAACAACAGTATAGTCTTGAACGCTATTGGCTACTCTTCTGGTGCGACCATCTACCACTCTCTCCTCCACACGGCCATCGGGAACCTGATTCTCGGTGTCGCGGGTTCTATCCCAGGCTATTGGTTCTGCGTAGCTACTGTTGACACCTGGGGTCGCAAACCACTTCAGATTCTAGGATTCTTTCTTTTAACAATCGTTTTCATCATCATTGGCTTCCTCTACCACCAGTTATCCGAAGGCGCCCTCCTAGGACTTTACATCCTCGCTCAAATCTTCTTCAATTGGGGTCCTAACACTACTACTTTCTTAATACCAGGGGAATGCTTTCCTACTCGCTACCGCTCCACTGGCCACGGTCTCTCTGCCGCCGCTGGAAAAGTTGGCGCCATCGTCGCCCAAGTCATCGCTCAACCACTTCTCACAAAAGACGCTCCTTCTCCCTGTACCGGAAGCTCCTGCTCCCCCTGGCTCCCACATCTCATGCAGATCTTCGCTCTATTCATGCTCTGCGGAACACTAGTCTCTTTCCTCGTCCCCGAAACGCGAGGCAGAACCCTAGAAGAGCTCGCAGGTGAAGGATCCACCGCCCTCGACTCCCGAAGCGGGAGCGTGATCCTCTCAACCGGATTCCTCGGATGGTGGTCTCGCAACAACCCCTTCCGCGGCGGCAAACCCGCAGGCTTCAGCTACAAGTCTCCCAACCTAGGGCCGAAAAGTCCCGGCCTGAGAGGAAAGAGAGAAAGAATCGGGATCATGGCATCGCCGGAATTGCTGCCGAAGAAAGGAAAGAAAAGCAAGAAGGAAAAATCTGAAAAGCATACGAGAGGCACGAGCGAGGAGAGCGGGAGTAATGGATATTCCGTCTCGGTGTCGACGAACGGGCGTCGAAATGATGAGAATGATGATTTGTATTTGTCGGGCGCGGTGCAGGGTGCGTTGCCTGGGTGGGGTGCGGGATGGGGTGTCCAAAGGAATCCGAATCCGGAGAGGAGACCGCCAGGGAGGGTGGAGAGTATTATGTTGCATGATGTGGGGAGTTTGTTGAAATGATAGATGGGTTGATGGATTGAGAGATTCGTTTTGTGCTACTATCTACCATGATTTGGTTGAGAGATATAGAAAGCGATGCGAGCGAAGTGAAGCAAGCAAGCAGAAAAAGAAGAGGAATAAGAATAGCGACAGCATAGCATTGCATTGCATTGCAGGTACCAACCAACCAACCAACTACCGAACCGGGTTCTGCTGTGTGCTGGCTAGATAGCTAGCTGATTAGCTTTTGTGTAGATAGGTGTGATGTGGATGGTGTTACATAGCATTAGACGGACTGGACTGGATTGGGTTGTCCGGATCGGATAGAGTTGGATGGATTGGATTGGATTGGATTGGCTAATGGGATAAGAGGGGTTGGATAGGATAGAATGGGGTGGATTGGATTGAATGATGACTTTTAATGAATAAGATAAGATCACAAACACAGCTTATTGCTTTTTTTTTGCTCTTGCTATGTGAATTTTGGGTTTTTGAATTTTGAGTTTTGAATTTTGAATTTTGAATTCTGAGATGGAATGAAAAGGGGAATGAAGACGGAGATGGAGATGGAGATGGGAATGGGAATAGAATGTGTTTGTGTGTTTGGTTTAATAGGTGGTTTGAGGAGTATTAAAGAATAGTTAGATGGAAGGTTACTCCAGCGACTCTATTTTCAAAGTCAGCAACATAATCTAATGCCTTTTCATCAATCACGATTCATCCTTCAACTACCTTTATTAAGAGAAAATGGGGATAACTCGAGTAATTATCACGTTTCTTCAGAATTATTTCGAAAACACATAATTACGTGTTGTACATTCGTACTGTACCTAGGTACATAATTTGGGAGATGGAAAGAGGCTGAGAAGTGCAGTTGTGGCTGCATGCAATTCGCTTACAATTCATTGCTATCGCAATCTTCGTCCCCTTGAAATTTCTATCTTCTTTAATCAAATATCCCACATCCCATCAAGGAATCGACAGATTATTTGATTCTTGTCTGAACTGAACTGCACTGATGGCGCACGAAGGCACTACTGAGATGACCGCTGCTAATGGCGTCGAAGGTGCGGTCATCGAAGTTGCTGAGGCGCGGCTTCGAAGTACGGAACCGAATGCGGAAGTTAAGCCTCGGGATAGCAGCTTTCATCCTGATCCATCGCTATGCGCCGCATGCCGAGCTATTCGGGTTGATTGGCTCCTAGAAAGGGTACGGGGAAACGTGCTCGAAAGCGTACGAGTATTGCAAACGCAGCCCAGCCAGAACCAACGCCAGAGCCAGTGTCAGAATTGGCTGGGAATATCCCCCTAGAAACATGGAGTGCACCCGTTGCGTAGATGTACTGAAGTGTGGTTATGGACGACAGCTTGCTATTGCAAGAGTATGCACTTCTGTGTGAAGGAGAACAGAGAAGAGTGGAGGAAGAGCTTACAATTACCACAGGATCAAAATCTCCTAAGGATTCATGTACGCCAATTTTGCAGACATGTGGAGTTGTCGAATCTGCATCGCTGAACGGACTGCTCTAGATATTGGTGCGGAGGTGGGGTCATACTATGAGATTGCATTCGCGCAGTAGAAAGTTACGCTGGCAATGGGTTGGCAGAGGAAGGTGTAGACTCGAAGATGTCTTTCTTTCTCGTGTTGGAGAAATTTAGCACGGCTGACTAGACTTGGCCGAAGGCGATATTGGCTGTCTGCTGTGAATAAGTTATCGAACTTCTTGAAAGAGAATGTGTGGGCAGGCTTGTTAGCTTGAATTGGATGTTAGCCTAAAAAGGCTTTTAACGATCTTTGCCTGAAAATTAGGGCTGAAAAATTTCCCATCGATCGATTGTGGCTAAGTGTGGCTGAGGTTGAACGTGTAGTAACTTAGCATGATAAGATACCAAGACCGAGAGTGTGCTAACGCATTACAATGTAAGACGGGCTTGAGGTGCAATCATTATCTCTTTGTCTTTATGTTGAACTTTGCGTTCTGAAATACATTGCTGTTGTCCAGCAAATCAATAGCACGAATCTTCCCTTATCTTCTATTGTTACATCGCACGAGCGTCAAGGAAAGGTATGTCGTATGCATCACAACAGGTGTACAATTATCTACATTCTAACAAGTCCCACTCTCCTAGATATCTACTAAGATTACTAGCGCCCGTATTGAAGAGCTCGAGAGCCTTCAGAAACGGAAGGATTATCTACAGGAGAAGATCCAGGAAAAGAAGGACAAGATGAAAGAAATCCGTAACGCGATGGAGGACGGAGATACAGCTGATATCATGGTATCATCATCAACAGCCGCCTTAAGGAAACGAGGAAAGGAACCGTCTACTCTCACTAATGAGGATCTGCTGGAAGCCTTGGATATCGCGATTGACCGCTTGGAAGAGGAAAAATCGGAAGTAGATGAGGAATTGAAAATCTCAAGGATCTTGTCAATTCAGCTTAAGTAGTTGCATGTGCAAATGGCGAGAAGGAAAACGAGAAGTAAAATAAACCCCGCCTCCGAAATAGAAGGGATACGCCAGCGACGAGGAGGAGGCTCCCTATAGTTAATGGAAGGGGGCGAGCATAACATGGAATGAGTATTTTCCAGAGTCGTGTGAGACACCTCTTGTAATCAGATGCCGAAGGAATACCATGATCCAACAATTTGTCACGAGATTCGTTTGGTTGATTGTGCTTCGATGTTGAAGGAGCTACTCCAAAGACCCTACTCTCGATGAATGCTTGGCGAGTAGGGTCAGCTCGCATGAATTCCTTTATTCGCAGTTGAAGGTCTTCCTTCCCACCATAAACTCTCGGGTTGATCCATCGGTTCGCAAACCAGTCTATCGCGGTCCAGTTTTCCAAAGCATTAGCAACCATGAACCCACTTTTCCGTTTGCCTGTCTCCCATTCATTTGTCAAAATCTCGTTCCCATACTTCTCTTGTTCGAGAACACGCAGAACGGCCAAAAACTTGTCGAAATGCGCTAGGAAATCCTTGTATTTGTAGCCATAGGACAGATCTTCGATTGTGGTACTACTGAGCCACAAGGGCGGCTTGAAGAACTGGCAAGGAACCACTCGACTCCACTCCCAATCAAGAACAGAGACGATGTTCATATTCTCATCAAAGAGCAAGTTGAATAACTCTAGATCCCCATGGACAAGGACGAAGGGGCCGTGCTCAAGGTTGTTATTAGCCCACCCACTGGCATGCTGGCGGAATATATGCAGATGGTAGAGGCGATCCTCTCCTTCCTCCTGCGAGATAAGACTGCGATCCCCAGCAAAAGCATTGTCCGCAACCTCAAGTAACATTGTAACATATTCGTTGGCCGAAGTAGGAGTGGTACCGCTGCCACAGTACCGGCTCTGGATGTCGCGTGGTGCCAGGCCCTCTAGCTCTTGCATATTCAAATCGATGGTGACAGTTCTCTTACAGACCTGGAAACCATCCAACCCTCGGGCTAGACAGCCGATCGAGGGAAACTCAAGCCGTCGAAGCTGAATATAAATGTCAGCGAGGGAGGTGTATAAACTTGTGCGTTGCTCGTCCGAGAGCTTTCTGAGGTCGGCATGGGTAAGCTTCCGGCCATCGATGTATTGGAGTATAAGGAATGAGGACAATGGCTTAGTGTCGTCGCCAAGGGCGTGGGCGTGAATCTTAGGGATTGGAATTGTCGTCTTCTCAGCTATTAGCCTAAAAAGCTGTCAATATCACATCATTATCGCACATAAGGAAACACACTTACTGCATTGTAGCGACCTCAGTCTCAAGCTTGCTCTTACCACCAAACGCAAGACATGGAGCCAGAGGTACGCGCACTACCCATCTGTCACCGGCTCCATCAATTGGAGAGTGGAACTGCACAAAGTAACAAATATTGTAGCTGCCACGGACTGGCGGCTTGAAGAATTTGCAGGCATCGCCGTTGTGATATGAAGCTGCGAGGGAACAGACATCTTCGTGACAAATAGAGGCAATGAATCGGTCGCGATCGCGATGCACGCGTGCTTCCACAAGGGAGTCCCTGAAGCTTTTTTGGAGGCTTCCCAGCGGGCGTTGTGGGATTTCTGGCTTGGAGAGGACAGAAGTTGCCATGTTTCCAATGAGAAGAGTATCCTTCAAGTACCCTCTGCCTGAGCTTTAAGGCATAAAATTACTATTGGTGGCAGAGTTCAGCCACAGTCTTAGTTAGCAATTACATAATCAAAATTACAAATTGTAATTATATGGTTTTGAAATTACCCAGATAATAATAAATTATAACTTTTAATATATTAATTTGAAAACGATTAATAATTTTATTAAAAATATTAATTTATATTGTGACGAGTCGGGCTCATCACATGACTACGTCCCGATTCGGCCTAGTCCTCTGGCTTCATGTATATAACCTCGCATCCTCTCGAGCTCTTCTTCACTCTGTGTCTGTATTCTAAGGACGAAATATATGCGGTTCGTCACATTATACAGACCCTCTGGTCGCGTACCAGCAGTATTGTTGCTCGTTGCTCGTGGCTCGTTGCTCATTGTTGTTGCTCGCGGTTACCAATTCTTGCTCGTGGAGCGTCTTGATAAGCTGCTTTACGATTTATTGTTATTGTCTACATTTCGACCTCCTTTTCTTCTACGCGTTGCCGTCCCTCTAGCGCGCACTACCTTCACTTCTTTTCGAACTGCCGTCTCCACCGCAATTTCCACCGACCCACTTTTAGGTCATGGCGCAGTCTTAGCTTACACCGACGCAGCAGAGGATTCTTCAGCTAAAATCCACAGTTGAGGAACTGTCAAATCAAGTTCAGACTCTACTTAGCCGGACTGCGCGCCCCAAAGCAGTGCTACTAGATCTAAACAAGTTTAATGGCACTATCCAACGCTGGGATACGTGGCGTCCTTTAATCAAAGCAAAACTCTTGGTCGACGGCCAGGCGATCGGCAACTCTTGCGCACAGTTTTACTACGTGTTCTTCAATCTGGAGTCAGGGCCTCAAGCTATATGCCTTCCCCAGCTCGCTACCGCGGATAAAGCAAGCTCCTAGAATTACAACACCCTCCTGGACCAATTGGCACGTGCTTACAACAACCCCAACAAAGTGCAAGAGGCTAAAGACAAGCTCTTAGCATGCAAGCAAGGCACAGATCAATTGCATGTCTACGTCGCCCGGTTTAAACGCCTCCTTTACGAAGCTCGCTGCCAGTTTTAGGCTGACGCGAACAAAATCATTGCTTTCCGCAACGGCCTCTCCTCGGTATTGCGCAATAGACTCTCCAGCCAGCTAGTCCTCCCAACTACATACAGCGCGTACGTGCACGTGGTTCAGCAGCTTTCTTCTCGGTCCTCTTCTAGTTTCTCTTCCTCTTCTAGTAGTCACGGGACTATTCCTGCTTCCCGGCCTATTTAGCACCGTCCCTCTACGTCTTATGTCGTCAATAATCCCATAGATCTCGCCACGCTAAATCAAATCGAAGTAGCTAATAAGATTAGTGCTTTGGAATTGCGCGAAGCGTACGCCTATAACACCCGGCCTTTGGACGAACAATTCCCGACTCTCCAGCGCGCTCCCACGTCAACAATCAGCTAACGTAAAGCCTGGCGACTAGCCAACTATTGTACGCGTTGCGGTTTAAGAGATCATTGGATCAAGGGCTGTAGATTTCTGCCAGCAGCATCAACCAAGCGAAAGGTTAATTAGGCAGGGGACTTTGTGATTAATAGCGAGAATAGTGAAAGTAGTAATTGGGTGGATTAATAGTAATTCTTTTCTTTTGCAGTACAAACGTTAAAGACTAGCTTTCTTAAAGAGGGGGGTAGTGTAACGAGTCGGGCTTATTATATAACTACGTCCCGATTCGGCCTAGTTCTTTAGCTTCATATATATAACCTCGCATCCTCTCGAGCTCTTCTTTACTTTATATTTGTATTCTAAGAATGAAATATATACGATTCGTTATATATATATTATAATAATTATAAAATTTAAAAATAATTTTTAATATAATATTAAATATATATAATTTAAATAATTACCTAATATAGCGTAAGCTAATTACTATTTACTAAAGGGGAACGAAGATTTAATATTTATATATAAATATTCCTTACGAATTTATAGCTTCTTTAAGAGTTTAATTTACTTGCAAATTAAATTACAATAGTATTCTAAAGCTAAAATTAAGTTCCTTCGACGATCGCTTTACCTAACGACGCCGTTACGATACTAATTCTCGTTACGATACTTAGTGAAAAATTTTTATAATATAACTCTTTATTTTCGACTTCTACTTTTATATCGAAGATCGTTCAAAATATATATCTACGATCGGAGGAAAGACTCGAGCTATAATATATAAAGAGGAAAAAAGCGGATTATAATTATACTTCGAGAAGAGCGTATTCGATTTCTTCGAGTCGATAATTAAGAATTTTCTTATTTTTATTATAATTAACGAGTTGCTGGAATACTAATTTAATACTCGATTAGCAAAAGTTTAAGTATAATAATATAAAGAAGAATTAGAATAAGGAATTCGAGGCGATTTTATTTATTTAAAAACCTTTTTATATATATATATATATTATATTAAAGAAATTTAAAAAAGCTTATTTATTTTTAAAATTATAAAAGAATTTCTTATTTAAGAAATTAAAATTATTAAATATATTAGAATCGAATAATTAAAGTAAAAAAAAGTTTTACTAGTTTTTCCTTATATATATACTATAAAGAATTGGACTCTTATAAAGCTTAAGTTATACTAAAGTAAGCTAAAGTCGTATCGAAAAGAATTTAAAAAGAATTCGACTTTTTTACTAATTAGTTACTATAGTAATTAGTATTTTCGCGTTATTTATATTAAAGTAAAAGAAGCTTAAAGTAGCTAGCTTCTTATCGAGTTTAATTATAGTTTTTTAATATTTATATTATTTAAATTATTCGGGTATAATTTTTAATATTTTAAACTCGATTAATACTTTTATATAAATTCGAATTATATTCGTTTTTATAACGTTCCGATTTCAAATCGATAATATTCTAATTATTATCCGAGGGTAGTTAATAGGCTTAAAAATGCCCGTAATTACTAACGTTTAAATATTAGAAGAAGTTAGTAATTAAATTACTTTCTTTTTAAAAAACTATTAATAAACTTCAAAGTATTTATATTTATTAATATTTAAATTTCGAAAGTAAATTGCAATCGAGGATTTCTTTACCGAAGAGTAGTTAATAGACTTAAAAGCGTTTATATCTATTAGTAATTAGAATACCGAGAGGAGATAGTAATTAAGCATTTTACTTCTAAAAAGTAGTTAGTAGATTTCAAAGTATTCGTAGTTATTAGAAAGATAATAAATAATAATACGAACGAAGGAATAACTTCCGCTATTACTATAAGTAGTATTAGTCCCGAATGGATGCTAGAATAATATTAGAATTAATAAGAAATTAACGTGCAAATTATGCAAAATTTAAAGGTTTTTTAAGAGTTTATATACTTTTTTACTCTCGCCTCGTTACGAATCCTAGAACTAACTTTAGAAATAATACTACTCGAATTAAACTTAATTCGAAAAATAAAATATTTATTATTTTATTTAAATAAATATAATAAGAAGAATAAAGTAGTATACTCCGTTTTTAAAAAATATTTACATACTAAATTAAAGATTAATTATATAGTTATTAAAAGCGAGTAAGAATAAATTTAATATATATTTAAATAATTAGTAAATAAAATAGTAAATTATATTTTTCCTTAAATTAAATCGGTAAAGAGAAAAGGAATATCGTTTTAAATTACTACTTTTTTCAAGTAATTAAATACTACTTTTTTAAATCCTTAAGTTTTTTAAAAAGTTTTAGAATAAATTAATAATAAGAAATAAAGTAATATACTTTTCCAAAACTTTTTATAAGAATTTGAATAAAAGTTATTAAAAGTAAATAATTAGAAATTCTCGAATACGATTCGAAAGAAGTATTTAAAAATAGCTTTTAGTTTTGAGATTAAAACTTAATTAGTAGCTTAAGTAAAGCTAAAGGCTTATACGAATTATATTAATTTAATTCGTTATATATTCGATAATTTAAAAAAGATTAAAAAGTTAAAATATAAATAAAGTAAATAATTCTTAGCCTTTATTAATATAAAAGGGAAAAATGCTAATAAGTAAATAAAATAGGAATTTACTATTTAAATAATCTTAGAAAAACTACCGAATTATTATTATATAAATTCCGATAATCGATTTAAAATAAAGTAGGTTTTTTAAAAAATTATCGAAGTTTATAAAGAAAATTAGAAATGCTTATATTATAGAAGCGATAATTATTTTATTAAGAAGTATTAATACGATTCCGCTAAGCGATCGATTTTTAAATATAGTAAGCTATATAAAAAGTTAATTACTTTATTATTCTATATTTTAAAAACTTCACTAATTATTCGATTCGTTATTAGTAAAAGTAAAAGCAAAAGTAAAAAAGTGCTTATATTAATATAAGTTAAAAAAATGAAAGAGTTTAATTAGAATACGAAATTCGATTTAGAAAATAAGTAAGCTTTATACAAAGTCGTATATAAAATGGAATCGAATCGGAGATATTATAAATAAAATAAAAAGTATTTAGAAAGAATATATATTATAAATTAATAATTATTTTTACTTTAGTTAATAATACTTCTTTTACTAAAATTATAGTTAATATTAATTACTTTTATTATAAACTTTATAATTTTATATATACTATATAAGCGAACTTAAAATATATTAAAATTAAGCTTTTTTATATAAAAGTATTCGATGAAGAGAAAATTATTAAATTTATATAAAAAGTAATTATTACGAATATTAATTTGGAAAAGTTTATAAATAAAGTATAGTTTTATATTACGCTTTTTAGTAAGTATAATATATACTTAAATATATTTTAAATTAGGAAAAAAAAAATTAAGATTAATAAAGAAAAAGAACGAATAAGAATCGAAAATAAATCGTTTTCTAAAAATTAGTTTTTAAATATAGTAATTTGAAGCGAAATAGTTTTTTTAAAAGAAATATTATAAATTACTTATATGAGAATAATATTTGCTATTATTTAAATAATAATAAAAAGTCGAGGGAAAAAGAAAGTTTAAATATTTATAATAAATATAATTAATATTAATAAAGCGTTTCGAATTAAGAAATATATAAATTTAAAATAAAAGCTACTTATTTATTTTTATAATTATTTGCCGATATTTAATCGAAAAGCTTTCGATATTTTATTACTTTTATATAAATTTGAAATAAATTATAAAATCGAATTAAAAAAGAATAAGAAAAAATAAAAATCGAAAGTATTATAAAGTTTATTATATAATATATTACGAGACGAATTTTTAATACTAAGGAAGATTTTAAATAAGTTTTTAAATAAAGAATTTATTAAAATTAGTAGTAGCTTAGCGGCGGCCTTTATTCTATTCGTTAAAAAATTAAAAAATAAATTTCGATTTTATATAAATTATCGAGTATTAAATAAAGTAAGCTATAAGGATCGATATTTATTATTTTTAATTTAGAAAACTCTCCGAAATTTATTTAAAATAATAGTATTTACGAAGTTAAATATAAAAGTAGCGTTTTATCGAATACGTATTATAAAAGAAAACGAGTAGAAAATAATATTTCGAAATTAATTCGAACTTTTCGAATAATTAATTATTTTATTTAATTTAGCGAATGTATTTAATATATTTTAAAGATATATTAATTAAATATTAAAAAATATTTTCGATTTTTTTTATTTAGCGTATATCGACGATATTATTATTTACTTATAAAATAAGAAATAGTATCGAAAGTATATAAGAAAAGTTTTAAAAAAGTTTTAAAATACTAAATTTTAATATAATATTAATAAATGTAAATTCGAGATCGAGTTAATAAAGTATTTAAATTTTATTATTAAAGTAAAAAAAAAATTTCGAATAAATTCCGAAAAGGTTAAAGTAATTTAAGAATAATAAATACTTATAATAATTAAAAAAATTCGAAGTTTTCTAAAGTTTACGAACTTTTACTAATACTTTATTAAGTATTATTCGAATATAATTCGGCTTTTAATCGAGTTTACTTATAAAAATAAAATTTTTAAATAAAATATTAAAGTAAAGAAAGTTTTCCAAAAATTAAAAAAAGTTTTTTTATCGAAGTTAATATTTACTTAATTCGATTATAAAAGAAAAACGAAAGTTAAAACGAATTTATTTAATTAATATATAAATAATACGCTTTTACAATTTAACGTTAATAAACTATTCGTTTTATATATATTCTTTTTATAAAAGTTATTCGGCATCGAGTATAATTATAAAATTTATAATAAGAAAATACTAGCGATCGTATATAATTTAAAGAAATAAAATATAAAACTTCGAAATATAAAAAAGTTCGAGATTTATTTAAATTATAAAAATTTAGAATATTTTATAATAATACAAAAGCTTACAAAACGATAAATAAAGTAGGCTTTAATTCTTTTTTAGTATAACTTTTATATTATATATATTTTTAATATAAAAAATAATCGAATTAACGCTTTTTTATAAAAAGATTAAAATATATTAAAGAATATTTAAAACGATTAATTATAAGAACGAAACGTTTAATTAATTAAACTAGAGTGGATTTTTAAAGAACGTATAAAAGTAGTAGTAAATCGATTACGAATCGCTTTTATTACTTTAAGGAATTTTATAAAACTTAAATAGAATATATTATTAAAGCTTAAGTAAAATAAGAATAATATTTTAAAAAAATTATATTTTTTTTTTAATAATTAGTTAAAAGTAATTCGAGAAGATAAGAAGTATATTAAAGTATTAGAAATCGTTTAACGAGAGGTAAAACGACTTCTTCCCGAACTTTAATTAAAAATATTAATAGTAAAGTATAAAGTATTACCTTTCGGAAAATTTTAATATTAAAATCGAATTTAAATTCATTTAAGGAAGTATATACGCGTGAGAATACTATAAGAAATTTATAATTTTATAATTTATATTTACTTTAGAAAAGAAGTAATATATATTATAATAATTTACTAATTCTTTTAATTTAATATATTAAAGAATATGAAAATATTTATTAAGAATTATAATAATTATAGTAGTAATAAAGCTTAGAGAATATAACGTTATAAATTCTTAAAATTACTATTTATTTCTAACCGAGTTTAATTTAAAATCTTTATAAATTTTATTACTAAATTACTAATTTTTGAAGAATATAATAATATAATTATAATTATAAATAAGTTAAATAAAGAAATTATTACTAATAATTTAGAGAATATCGATACTAAATTAATTATAAATTAATTCCTATAACGTTACTACTTATATTACTTTTTACCTAAGGCTATTATATTAAATAAAGGAATATAATTTACTAATACTTTTTAAAAGCGGGTTTACGATATTCTAAAAATCAAACGCTAATTAAGCTTCGCTTTCTTCCCCGAGATAAATAAATTAATAAAGAAAGTTAATAAAGTAATTAAGATCGTGCTACGAGAGCTCGTCGATTAAACGTAGGAGAATTAAATAAAGTAGCTGCAGGTAGGAATAAGTGCAATTTGTAGCCGAAGTATAGCCTTTACGAAAGTATCTTTCTTTTTTATAATATACGATTAGAATTAAAAAGTCTTCGATTTCGATCTCGAAGTTCTTTAAGAAAAGTTCCGAGAATTCCTCGTTTCGCGTGCGGACGGGGTTCTATACAAATTAAAGGAAGTTAAAGAGCTGGCAAAAATAACGATAGTAGTAGCCTAAGACGTGTAAAAAAGAGTAGCGAACCGGAAACGAACTCAAGTACTTATGTATAAAATAAGAAATAAAGTATAATTAAACTTGGAGAATATTAAAATCGATAAATTTAGTAAGAAACTAAACTAGAAATATAGTAAGTTTACGATTCGAGAAGTATATAGTTTATATATATATTAGCTAAATATACTTTTTAGAATTTACGACGTTTTTCTTACTAAGCTTCTTAAATCGGTACGAACTAATCTTTTACCGAGGCAAATTATTAAAGAATTATAATTATTTAAAATAGTAATAAATAAGAAAGTAAAGTATAAAGTAGAGGAGATCTTGGATTAGAAAAAGAATTAAAGAAAGTTCGAGAAATATTTAGTAAAGTGGAAAAGTTATAAAAGATTAATTTAGAAGCTATACGACTTCGTTAAGAACTTAGTAGCTTTAAATTAATAGGAGTGAAAGAAATAAATTAGCTACGTTTTAGTAAGGGGCCGGCGTATTGGAAAAGGGAGGGGATAATGCGAGGGGTCGGCGTATTAGGAAATAGGGGAATTATTAAACGTTATAAAAAAAGAAAGGGAATAATATAAAGAGTTGGATTTTTATAAAGCTTGGACTATATTAAAGCGAGCTAAAGTCGTATCGAAAGGAATTCGGGAAGAATTCGACTTTTTTACTAATTAATTACTATAGTAATTAGTATTTTCGTATTATTTATATTAAAGTAGAAGAAGTCCAAAGTAGTTAGCTTCTTATCGAGTTTAATTATAGTTTTTTAATATTTATATTATTGAAGTTATTCGGGTATAATTTTTAATATATATAATATTATAATTTTCGAGCTCGTGCTAACGTTTATTCTTATATATTAAAAAAATTAATATATTAAAAAAAAATTATAATTTACGAATTTAATTTTTTATTATATAAATATATAATACTATATTTAATTTGCTATTATTCTTCAGCTATTTCTTTATAAAAACCTAATTTGTAATTAAGAAAATATTAAAATTTAATTATATTATTAATCGTTTTATTAAAAGTATTAAAAGTTGTAATAATTTTTTTTTTATTATATTAATCGATTTGTTTTTGAAATTCGGAATAATAATATAATACTTATATTAAATTTAAAAATAGTTTTAATATTTAAAAATATAAAGTTTAAGAAAACTTAATTACTAAATTTATCCGAATAAAAAAAAGAAATATAAAATACTATATTTTAATAAATAAGTAAAGATTTATTATATTTATCGAATAGTATATTTAAAGTAATATTAGTTATAATTTTGTATTTTAGCTATTATATAAAATATAACTTTATATAGTATTATATAATATATACGAATACTTTTAATAATCGTTAACTACTTTGTAATATAACTTAGTTTAAAGAATTCGAATATTAATACTTAAGCTTATTTAATATTATAATAATTATTAATATTAATTTAAATATAATAAATTAAAAATTTTATAAAAATAGAAAAGAGTACTTTATTATAATTTAATTTAAATTTATTTAAATCTATAGCGTTTAATCTTTTCCTTTCGTTTTTAAATAATATTAAAATATAATATAATTATTTTAATATTATTATTAATATTTATTTTATTTACGATTTTATAAGAAATCGAAATAGTATATAAATAGCTTTAAAATAATTTACATTATAATCGATTTTACTTCTACTACTTAAACTTCCTAGTATACGCTTACTTACTTAGGAATATAATACTTATATTATACAAATTTTTATTATATCGAAGAATCGATTAATTAACTATATTATAAATCTCCTTATCGATTTAACGAACGATTAAGCTTTTTATAATACTTTTAATTATTCGCTTATTTTTATTATATATAATCTTAGCGACTTTATTTATAAGGAAGTTATTTTATTATTATATAATAATTCCGATTTTTATTTTTACGATATTTTTAAATATATAATCGGGATTATATTTATAAGTATATTATATCGAGAATTATAAATAATAAATTAAATAAAGATTCCGACTTCGATTTTAAAAGTTTTAAAATTAACGAATAAATCGCTATTACAAATTCTAAAAACGAATAATTAATTACTTAAATTTATTTAAATTAAATTCTAATTAATAATTCGAGAATAATAAAAAAGTAATAAATAATTAAGAATTATATATTTCTTTAAAAAACTATTATTATTAATAATTAATTAAATTATTTCTAAAATATTAATAATATTCGAAAATTATATATCGATTAATATATATATTAATTATAAGGAAATAATTAAATTTAAAATAAAGAATAATAATAATTTTATATAATTAATTAGAAATTTAATAAAATAGTAAAGTAAAACTAAATTAATAATAAATATATAGAATTTTATAAAATTAAAGAATATTTCAAATTTAATAAAATAGAAAAGTTAATTTATATTAATAAGTAAATAAGCTTTAGTTTATAATAATAAATATAATTAAAATATAATTTTTTAATATTTTTTATATTTTATATAAAAGTCGTAATTAATTAGTAATTTAAATTTAAATAATATACTTAGTACTTTTTCTATTACTATAAACGTACTATTTAATATATATAATTACTAATATAAATTTATTTATTTTCCTAATATATATATTAATTTTTTATAAAAAATATATAATTAAATTAATAAAAAAAATAAATATAATAAATAATGCATTTTTTAACTAAATAATTTAATTAAAACGAGAAAGTTAATTATCTTCTATATTATTATATATAAATATAATAAGCAAAAGCGTTTTAAAGCTAGCTTTTTCTTCTCGAGGAATAATAAAAATGCGAATTATATTAGTAAGTTCTTTATAAATCTAATAATGCAATTTGCTTTTAATATATTATTTCTTCGATAATATATTTCTAAAATTACTAAAAATCGTAGTAATATTATTAGTTTATTTCTTTCGAAATAAT
Source organism: Mollisiaceae sp. DMI_Dod_QoI (assembly GCA_009613015.1). NCBI lineage: Eukaryota > Fungi > Ascomycota > Leotiomycetes > Helotiales > Mollisiaceae > Mollisiaceae sp. DMI_Dod_QoI. Next base: position 2,449 of record VXCB01000249.1, on the reverse strand, counting down.
AATATTAGTTTATTCTTAATTTATTATCGAAATTATATAATAAATTATATTAATCTTACGTTATTATTATTAATATATTTAATAAATATAAAAATAATAAAAATATTCGAATTATTTTGCAACTTTTAATTAAAGCTCGATTATTATTAATAATACGACTTCGAGTTTTTTTAATAAATAAACTTGAAATTCTTATTCGATATAAAATATATTATATATTATAAATTAAGTATTAAAACTTTATACTTTACGAAATAGCGCTTGAAATTATTAATTATAATATTTCTTTATTTATAAAAAATAATTTAAATAGTATTAATCGTAAATGGAATTTTAAAGTAAATTAATTAAATAAAATAGTTTTTAAATAATTAATTTTATATACTTATAATTTTTTTATTTAAATATCGATAGTATATTACTTTATTTGTAATAAGAAGTAAGTCGTATAAAAAAAATTAAATAAACTTTTTAAAAATAATAGTAGTACTTTTACTATATTTGAAAAGTACTTTAACGAAATTTATTTTATTATTTTCAAGTATTTAATTTTATTAAAACTTTTAAATAAAAAAAAGAAAAAGTATACGATATATTTATAACGAATCGTTCTTTTGAACTAGCTAATCGGGTTCTGGGTTAACGACTTACTTCTTCCTCCGAAAGTTATAAGTCGCTAGATAAAGGTCGATATGTCACCAAATGTATTCTGAACAAGTAGTCACCAGTAATAGGGTGCTATTATTATCTTGAGTTGAGCACAAGGCTCCTATCTATCTGGGCGGAATGCCCTGCCTATATAGTCCCTTGTGCCGGCTGGACCCCAAGGACCCCGCGGGACCCTTAGGACCTCCCAGGACCCCCAGGACCCTTTAAGAAGGGTCCTCGGGTCCTGCACGTGACCTAGGGTCTCCTTGCAGGCCTCGCCTGTTGAGCCTATGGTCCACTGGTAACACGTGAGTCGTGACACACTGCTGCAGACGCTCGAGGGCCATATTGAATATGTCACTTCTATCGCCTTCTCCCCTGACGGCACACAGGTCGTATCTGGATCATGGGATCGGACGGTGCGGCTCTGGGACACGGCCACTGGAGCACTGCTGCAAACGCTCGAGGGCCACACTAAATATATCACTTCTATCGCTTTTTCCCCCGACGGCACACAGGTCGTGTTTGGATTATAAGACCGGACGGTGCGGCTCTGGGACACGGCCACTAGAGCACTGCTGCAAACGCTCGAGGGCCATATTGAATTTGTCACTTCTATCGCCTTCTCCCCCGATGGCACATAGGTCGTGTCTGGATCATAGGACCGGACGATGCGGCTCTGGGACACGGCCACTAGAGCACTGCTACAAACGCTCGAGGGCCATATTGAATTTGTCACTTCTATCGCCTTCTCCCCCGACGGCACATAGGTCGTGTCTGGATCATGGGACCGGACGGTGCGGCTCTGGGACACGGCCACTGGAGCACTACTGCAGACGCTCGAGGGCCACATTGAATATGTCACTTCTGTCGCCTTCTCCCCCGACGGCACACAGGTCGTGTTTGGATCAGAGGACCGGACGGTGCGGCTCTGGGACACGGCCACTGGAGCACTGCTGCAGACGCTCGAGGGCCACACTGAATCTGTTTCTTTTATCGCCTTCTCCCCCGACGGCAAATAATCGCCATCTTTACAAGTATCTAATCATTGGATAATAAAGTGCAATATGAATATTCTTTGGCTGCCTCCAAATTGCCGGGGAGTCACATCGGCTAGTTGGAATAGAAGTCTTATTATATTCCATTTATCTGGAGGAATTTCATTTTTTAGCTTTAAAGAAGAAGAAATACTTATTATATAGAATTAGAAAAAATTTTTTTTTAGAGGGTTTTAGGGAACTATTTACTTATATACAACTCGAGAATCGCTATTTGCTTTCTCGAATTTTCTCTAAAATCTAATTATTAATAAATTCGCTATAATTATATTATTCCTTTATTATATATTTTAAATTAATTACATTACTATTTTACAAAATACTATTTGAATAATAATATATATATTACTACTTAAAAGTAAGCTTAAAGAATTAAACTTTTAATATACGAGACTTTAATAAATACGAGAAAATAAAATCGATATTAGTTATACTATTCAAGTATTAAAGTTATTACTAAGTAGAATATAACGCACTTAGCAGCTTTAGCTATTTTGGGGTTTCATGCTTAAGGCTTAGAAATAAATTACATTATAAATTATAAGTTATTTTACTTTAATTTAATATCGTTAGTAACGTCGCTACGAAGTATTAATCCACTAATAATCTTATATATATTTTGTGACGCTCCTGGCAGTGCCCAGCCTTCGGCTAGCCCCTGAGGCACGTGCATCACCCGAGCTGGCGAGCCCCTTGGTTTACCCCTACGGCTTCGGCCGCTCTCTTCCTGTTTCTCCCGAACG
>VXCB01000248.1:0-30831 GCA_009613015.1 Mollisiaceae sp. DMI_Dod_QoI | reverse complement strand
TTTGGATTTTTATGAATAACCTTATATTTGTCTTATTTAATTTGTGCTAATGTTTAGGATAGTTAATGCATATATTTTATATAGTAGAAGAAGTACTAATATAAATTTATATACATTAGGGATATGCTTCCAATGCTCTACAGCTACTGATTATTTAGTGCTAGTCTACCTAGGTAAATCAGCACGTAGCTAATGTCCTCCAATCACACAGCCTCAAATAAAGGAATGTCTTGAAACAATGAGGCTCTTATCAAGAGCAATATTTAACACATGATAAGAAATTCACAAGTCTAGACACGTGTTATTCCAATCTTCTCCGCATGCCTTACCTCTGATTACTTGAAGTTGACGCTATGGATGCAGCCTTGCGAGCAGAGGTACATCCAGTCTGACAGCAACAGAAGATCCAACTTCTGCTGCAGCTTCATTCTCGATCTGTCTAGCAGATTAAAGTTTGTCTGAAGTCTGAAGTCTGAAGTCTGAAAGCAAAGATAGTTTGAGAAGCTTCCCATTACTCTGCTTGTAGTTGTAGTCATACTCGATCTGTACCCAAAGCCATATTTGCCTTGAAATGCTCCAAAACAGCCTCCTTTCTCGAGCACCTCAATCCCATATTCACCTGCACTCCTCAAGAGTATCTGACGTATGACATGCTCGTCAATGCTCCTATAGTAGAGGCAGGAGCGATTCGGCTTCTCTTCGGCCAGACCATAATCCGTTAGCGGGTCGCACAGCATACAACAGCTTCGCGAGTTCCTCCTCTTCTAAACAAACTCCCTACCGATCGACAACTCATTCTATCCAAACCTAAGTTTCCTTTCTACACCGCGCATTGCGTGTAGGAAACGTAGAATTGTTGACTTCAGAGCACAGTTTGAGTAAGTAACTTCCAAGGTTGTTCTTTGTTCTCCTGGTTTTTGCTTTCTAGTGGCGATTGGTGTTGTGGCTGCCGAGATCGGTTTGTTTACGCTCGTTTGCCTTGCGCAACGGGAGGAACAAAGAGCCAGTAACACAACGCGACGGTGTCACGCGTTGCCTTTGATAGCTTTGTTGATGGTGTCCATTGTGTTCAAAAGTCCTCTTGCTGATTGTTGAAACAGGGCTGTGTCAATCTTGCATCGTTGTGTACCACAGATCGAGATAGAGTGCGAGCGGTAAGTCAACCCCACCACAACCCCACCTCAAGGCATTAACATGTAGTGTCTCCCATCCGAGACATCATGTGTGATCTCGTGTTTCTCAACTAGCTCTTGCAAAGTCATGACGGGACCTCGCTGCTAAAGGACATGCGCTGACCTCGGCGCGTTCCCAGAACCTAATCGAGTCGAGACCAAGTCCACAATGGCTGCTCGCTTCCGAGGTGCGCCAAGCCAGAGCCAGTACGCCGGGGCTGGCATTCAGAATCCTCCCTCACCGGACATCCAACAGGGCGGTTCTCGTCCAGGATCCGAGGGATACGATGGACCTGGCGAGTCAAGACAGAATCCATATGCCCCTGGCTTAGGATATGATCCAGCCAAGCCAGTTGTCAAGGAGCGTGTTATCACCAACAGCCGTGTTGAGTTGCCGCCAGATGCATATCGTCTTGAGGTATGTTCAGTTTAATGTTAGATATTCTGCGGCTCCATGGTGGTTTGTTGTTCAAGAATGCAGAAGCGTTGGGGTGTTGAAGCTGTTGACAGCGAGGACTGTTGACGGTATACTGTGCTGTAGTGTTCACCCTTTGCTTGTCGTCGTTTTTGTTTGAGTTTTGATATCTCAGTGGGTCAGGACTTCTGGATTTGGAGTGTTCCTCTTTTCAGACGCAAGCTGTATCTTGAAGGAGTCGATTCACCTTCTGAAGCTCTACCTCTTTTGAGTAGAAGAGGCAGAGCCTCGTCGTCGTCGTCTAAAAGTTAGGCACGAACGAGGCCGCCACGAGCCTCGTCTCGATTCGTCGCCGACTGGCCCCCCTCAAGTAGCATAAATACTTCCCTCCTGTCTCTTCTACGACTTTCCTTCTTCCACAAACAACAACCTACTTCCATCTTCATACAACTTCTTCAACATCCTTACACAAACACAAATACCAACCAGTATCAATACAATCTACTGCACAAGCGTTCTAGTCTACCTTGCAAGTTGATTCGTCAGCTGTCAGGTTTGACTTCAACCTCAAACACTCTGCACGCCATATCTTATTCGTTCCTCGCATCATCTTTTCACATTACCGCCGCACTCTCACACCTTTCTATTCACTTTTGCCATCATGGAAGCTGGCAATTACCGCAGCTATGATCGTGCCACTGACACGGAGAAGTACAACTTCCCCACCGAGCTACCCAATCGCCCAACTTTAAGCACCGCAGGCAAGCAGATCACTGTCCGTGTCAACCAATTCAAGGTTCTCCAATGGCCTCAGCGTGATGTCTACCAATATGATGTAAGTCATTCTACTCACCATTGGATTTTATCACATTATGCTCACATGTTTTAGATCCTCATTGGCAATGGTGCTGAGAAGAGAGGCAAGATTATGGCTGTCTGGAAATCCAAGACTGTTCAGGCTAAGCTTGCCTCCTTCAATGTTCCATGGCTCTGGGATGGCAATAAGATTGCTTGGTAAGCTCGCTCATGATCATGTCTTCCTCAACCTTGCTAATGCATCATAGGACCTCCGCCCAAGTTCCTGAACAGCGCATCAAGATCGACTTCGATGCTGAGAAGGGTCGCCAACCTCGAGACGACCCTGACGTCGTCTACTGCGTAATCAAGCCTTCCAAGGTTGTCCGTATGGCTGTCATCCAAGGCTACCTCAGCCGCCAAATGCCATTTGATAATGCCATCCTTGAGGCTATCAGTATGTCCTTTGCCATTCCTCTTTGATGCAAAATATGCTGACTGTTAAGACTTCCTTGATCACTTGATGCGCCAGGGCCCATCTGAGGCTTATACTTTGATCAAGCGCAGCTTCTTCGCTCGTGGCGGTGCCACTGTTTCCCTTGACAATTGTGTCGTTGCCATGAAGGGCGTTTACTCGTCCATTCGTCTTTGCAACGTAAGTGTTCTATCTTTGCATTGCATTCAGTGTACATAACTGACACTTCCACAGCCCAAGTCCTCTGTTGGTGCTGTTAGTACTGGTCTTGCTATCAACGTCGATGTTGCCAATGGCACCTTCTGGGCTTCCCAAGATGTTCACCAGGCCGCTCGTAACTACCTCAAGGATCGCAATCGTACTGGTAATTGGGACACCTTCCGCAACATTCTCCGTCCTGTGAAGGATGCCAAGGTTGGTTGGACCATGTCAGATGACTTCAAGACTCTTCGTAAGATGTGCAAGTTGAAGTTCACCGTCAAGCATCGCGGCAAGCAAGATGGTATGTTGATTCCCCCAATTTGTGATGTTGGCTAACCATGATATAGATGGTAAGCTGTACAGCATCAAGAAGTTTACCTTCGAGCCTAAGGATGGTGGTTCTCATGCCAAGAATACTTTCTTCAAGCTCAAGAACCGCACCACCAATACCGAAGAAGATATCAGCGTCTATGATTACTTCCGTCGTACATACAATATCAGCATCCAGATGTGGGACCTTCCATTGATTGTAACCGACCGTGCTGGCATGTTCCCCATGGAACTTTGCACACTGGCTCCGAATCAGCGCTACAACTTCAAGTTGAGCCCCGAGCAGACTGCTGCTATGATCAAGTTTGCGGTTACCCGACCTAAGGAGCGTATTGCATCCATTCGTCATGGTATTGGCATGTTGAAGTGGAACCAGGACAGATACCTTAACCACTATGGTGTTAAGATTGATGACAACATGACCCAAACCCAAGCTCGCCTTCTTCCAAACCCCGAGATCCAGTTCCTTGGTTCCAAGGTCAACCCTGGTACTTCAGGTCGATGGGACCTTCGTGGAAAGAAGTTCTTCCTTCCCAACGATGAGCCACTCAACTCTTGGGGTGTTTGTGTCATGCAAGAATGTGTCTCAGAGCCTGTAGTCCGCAACTTCCTCAATGCTTTCATTCAGGCATACACTGGTCATGGTGGCAAGGTTCAGAACCGCAATCCAGTGATCTACCGTGCATCAAAGACCGAGGATACGGCAATCACAGTTGCCAACGTTCGTTCCCAGGCTGGTAATCAAGCCAAGGCTTTGCCTCAGATCCTGTTTTACGTCCTGCAAGGCAAGGACTCTTGGATGTATGAGCGTTTGAAGCGCAACACTGAGTGTCGCTTCGGCATCGTTTCCCAATGTAAGTCGTATATCAATGTACCCTTTGAGCATTTTTAACTTTACCTAGGTCTCAACATGGTCCATGTCCAGAAGGCTCAGCCGCAGTATTGCTCCAATGTCTGCATGAAGGTCAACGCCAAGCTGGGTGGTACTACTTCTAAGATTGTTACCGCCAAGCCATTTTTCACTAGGCCAACCATGATCATTGGCGCAGATGTCTCTCATGCCACTCCAGGCAGTCTCCAACCTTCCATGGCTGCCATCACTGTGTCATTTGACAAGGAATGCTGCCGCTATGCTGCCGCTGTTCAGACCAATGGATACCGCGTTGAGATGATCTCCCCGAATAACATCAAGACCATGCTCATTCCATTGATGAAGCAGTGGGTCGCGAAGCTTAAGGTGGGACCTCAACACATCTATTATTTCCGTGATGGTGTTTCTGAGGGTCAATATTCCCATGTCTTGAATCAAGAGGTCAAGCACATGAAGGAGGCTATTGTTGAGGCCTTTGGTCAGAATGGTGCGAACATCCAATGGACCGTTGCTGTCTGCACTAAGCGCCACCACATTCGCTTCTTCCCTCGTGAGGGCGATAACCAGGCCGCTGATCGCAACAACAACCCTCTTCCTGGTACTCTCGTTGAGCAGGATGTCACTCATCCATTTGAGTATGATTTCTATCTCAATGCTCACTCCGCTATCCAAGGTACTGCTCGTCCTGTTCACTACCATGTGCTCTTGGACGAGGCCAAGGTTCCGGTCAATGATTTCCAAAAGATGATCTACCAGTTCTCCTACCAATACATGCGCTCCACCACTCCGGTCTCGCTCTGTAAGTTCCTCCAACTTCCTCCTTCTTACTATGCTAATACCTTATAGTCCCAGCCATCTACTATGCTCACTTGGCATCCAATCGTGCTCGTGCTCATGAGGCCAAGGACGCTTCTTTAGGTCCTCAAGGCGGACAGAAGTTTGAGGAGCTTCGTCAAGATGCTGCTGTTGCGGCCGCTCGTCGTGGCACTGCTGATGGCACTTCTCAGTCTGGTTCTTCCTTGCCAGTCGAGTCCATTCCCCTCTTGCCCTTGGGTAACCCCGATAATGGTGCTAACATCGTCCGACTTCGCTGTGGCATGTGGTACATCTAGATACATTCGCCACCTTCGAGCTTTGTCCTTTGCTTTGCTCGTTATTCACTTCTTGATTTTGTCTTAACATCTTTTCCCTGGCTGTCAGCACTTGCACTCTTCCGACTTCGAATCTCGGCAACGAACATGGAGGTTATTGGGGTGTAGCTGGCAGACTTGTATTTCTCTTCTTTAGCGCGGACTTTTATGGAAGTCGTATGGACTTGGTGGTGGAGAATTTGCAAAATGCATGATGGTGTGGCCAAAAGCGTCTAGACTTCGAGGCTTGCAACATGTTTGCGCTCTCAGCGAAAAGTTTAGCGATGATCAGACAGCAATCGATGACTCTTAAAGAATTACTTTCTTTGATTGTATTGACCGTGAACAAGACTTGATTGATAAAGCCCTAGGCATCTGGAAATGAGCACTCGTATGAAGATGAGAATGTCAGGGATTATCGACTTAGCCGTTGGGGAGATGTCCTTGCCTCGGCAGAAAATCAATAGGTACCCCGTGATTCACAGTCATAAAGAGGCTGAAAACTTTCTGGAAGAACTTGTTAGACTTCATAGCAGTAGATTGATCTTCTATCGAGGGTCTTTAAACCCAAAGGATGATCCCACGCTAACAATCGTAGAATGAATACGTATACAGCAACACGGCAGATCTCAATCAAAGCTATCTTCGTTCAACACTACTTCCAACAAGGAAGTTCAGGGTATCTATCTCTCATCTATCTCCATAACATCCTCATCCTCATCCTCATCCGCACCTCTCACAATCTCCACACCTCATTTATTAAACGACTCGAGTATCACCCCACCCCAACTCAACAAAACGTGAAGTGAAGCAAAAGCTCAACGAGGTACTACTCTTTGCTATCCACCAACACGCCTGCGTTCGCGCCGGTCCCTTTATGGTTCTTCATCGCGCTCTTGCTTATCTTCGTAGCTGCGAATTTCTCCCGCGCGAGCTGGATTGCTGATTTTGTTGGATGTGGGAGGGGTGTTGGGTCGTTTTTACGGGAATTTTTGGACTTTTTGTTCTTCTTTTTATCTGCAGGTGCTGGGTTGGTATCTTTGCTACCAGCCTTCTTTCCACCATCGTCCTTCTCCGCAGCACTATTATCCGTTTGAGCTTGGACATCAAGAGCAGTTGAAGGGAGAGAAGCTATTGCTTCGATCCCGGCAAGTTTGACTTTCTTGACCCAGTCTCCTCGTCGCCGTTTGAATAAATCGAGATTCCAGTTCCGAACTACGATTCTTCCGGTCCAGGATTCGCGCAGCTCGTACTCGTGTTGTAATAGCGAAGTGGCGATTCGTTCGGTGAGGTTGAAGAGTGGTGCGGATGTGCTGTTGGGTGTTGGTGCTGTTGTTGAGATGAGGAGGGAATCGAGGACGTGAGAGCCGGTGGGTGAGAGTGCGAGTTCGTGGATTGGGTCTGTGGTTTCGGTTTCGGTTTCGGTTTGGGATGAGGTGGGAGGGAATAAGAGAGCGTTGATTAGTTTCCGTCGGAAGGGAATGGGGTTTGAAACTGTGGGTGATAGGGCGGATTGGATTATGTGCGAGGTGGTGTTGTACATTGCTAATGCGATGAGTGTTTCATGTGGTAAGGCGAGGAGAGACTCTTGGATGAGCGTTGCGGGTGGACTGGGGACGGAGAGCATTGCTTGTGCAAGCAATGAGCCATGCAGTTGTGAGGGCGTGGATTTTGGCTGGGGGGTTGGTATTGGAGCAGCATCTTCTCCTGCGGAAGTGGGTGGTGGGTTGAGAGTGCTGGGATCATCGATGCATGCCATTTTCAATACTAGAGTCGAGGGGTTGGAGTCGTATGCTCCTGCTATTGCGGCTGTCAAGGAAGTGGTGTCGACGCCTCGTGCGTGGCAGCGCTCGATCAATGTTTTGATGATCACAGTTCTGTTCCTTTGCACCAAGCCTAGAATTTGTGGGTTAATGGCGGCGACTGCTTCCTCGAGATCTTCCTTGCTGATGCGGTTTAGAACTCTCATTGCGACATATGAAGATATCTCGTTTCGTGACACCGCTGCGATTCGGTCCTTGAAGATGGTTCGGTATATTTGCTTGAAGAGCTTTCCAGGAGCGAATGTGCATATTGTTTCTAGAAGGCGGGAGCCTATAGCATCATATAGAATTCCGTTAACGAACGCTGCAGACTCGCTATTATCGGCAGCAATGTCGTCTGGCAACAGAGCAGAGATGATGGTCTTCTGCTCTGAGTTCACGCCTTTCTTCGTGTTTGGATTCGTGAGCTCGAGCTCAAGGAGGAGTTGTAATGTGGGGTTTCCTGTGGGATGCGTAGCTAGGATGCGAATAAAGGATTGATCCATTGTAGCTATGGTGTCGGAGATGATCTTCTCGACTGCGAATTGGAAGGATGAAGGAACGGAACGCTTGTTGAGAGAGAGTTCGGTGGGTGTGGAGTCATGGCCTGTCACTGTGATCTTCTCCTTCCTCTTGCTTTGTAGCAAAGAACGTGTGGAGCTCTTCTCGAGAGGTTGACCAGATAAAATAACAAGGAGAACCCGAAGCGTGTGGGATGCGAATCGATTAGTGAGGAGGAAAGTCATTTGTCCTTCCAGCTCATCTAGAGTTTGGAGAAACAGACTCTCCATGGACGCTAATTCTTCTGCGTCTTCCGTCTCCGCATCCTTCTTCTTGGAGTCTGCCGTGAGCTCCTCAGCAACGATAGGCGCAGATTGAATGAACAATGCCTCGCAACAATGGCTAGCAAATCGATGTTGTACCAGATGTGCAAAGTTCCCAGCAAACTTCTCAAATAGCTTCTTCTTTTGTTCGACTGTGCTCAGCAATATCAATCGTTCCATCAACCTCGAGCATGATTGACTGCATGCAATCTTCAGTTCCTTCCCTTCTGCTTCCCGGTATACATTCGCCAAGAAGAGTGACCGGTCTTCTGGAGAAGGAAAATCGTTCAAATCCAACATCTCGTCCGCGCGCCGGAAGTATTCCTGCTCTTCATCCTCGAGCATACCATAAAATGGGCGCTCAGCAGCTACATTTCCTTCTCCATCCTCTTGTATGATAGCATCGTCTGTTCCTAGAATTTGGATTTCGGCGGGGTCTTCGGATTTTTGCCTTTTGGGTGTGGGCGCTTCTTCCTCATTCTTGTCCCTCTTCCTCTTCAATTTCTTCTCTTCCCTACGGCCTCGACTGTGCTTGTTTTCCTTTGGCATTTTGGATGCAGTGTATTTTCTCGAGAATTTGTTTTCTGTTTAAGCTCGAGGTCAAGGATTTCCTGGTCAAGGATTTCTGCTGTGAACTTTTTTGTCGGTCATACTTTAATCCGGAAAAATATAGGGCGGTGAATGAAAGGCTTGCTTCCTTTGAGCGATTCTGCCACCCCACGCCCATAGAGCACGTCATGCCGCTCTTACATTTTTCATAATCAGAATGTCTGGAGTCACAGATTTTGTATCTACGTACATAGAAAATATCCCACCCTTGTTCCTCCCAAAAATTTTCTAATTTCACACTCAATACATTCAATATGGCTTCGAACAGCATTCATTTACCAATTCGGAGTATCTTAGGGGAAAAAGACAAGCCTCTCAATCGTGCAGACGAGGTTGATGATGTGAGTGGTGGGATTTTTATGCAATGCACGTTGATACTTCGCAATACGTCAAAAGTCTTTTGATAAGTGAAGCTGATTGATTTTATAGCTGCTGAAAGCAGTTCAATTTTTAATCGTTCCTTTCATAAAAGCAGCAGATGAAGATGCTGCAACAAAGCCTTCTGGTCATGGACTCTCGGTCCCCGGAGGTGGTCCTCGAACAGCCCTTGTCGAACACCATAAGCCTGAGAAGTTGTCTAGTTTGATGAACTTTGATTTACCTGGGACCGGTACAGGAAAAGAAGGTTTATTGGCAACTGTTGAGCAGGTTCTTAAGTACAGCGTCAATACTTGGGACCAAGGATTCTTAGACAAATTATATTCCAGTACCAGTGCGGTATGAGCTCATCTCCTGTACCACTGTGCTGTGGCTAAGATCTCAAGGTTGGCGTAATTTCAGAGCTTTTATTGGCAGTTTTGAATACCAACGTAAGTTGATACCCCGCCAACGTCCTCGTGGTTTTGACAATTTAGCTTCATGTATTTCAAGTCTCTCCGGCTCTCTCAGTGATAGAGAAGACGACAGCGAAGACTTTTGCAAACCTCTTCGGCTTCAATGGCCCTCATGCGGGAGGCATTTCAACGCAAGGAGGAAGTGCTTCCAACACCACCTCAATAATCATTGCGCGCAACAATTTATATCCTGAGAGCAAGACAGCCGGAAACGGAAAATACAACTTTGTTCTGTTCACCTCGGAACACGGCCATTACTCCTTAGAAAAAGCAGCTCAGATGTGTGGCCTCGGAACAGACAATGTCTGGTCTGTACCAGTTGATAACAAAGGCCGCATGGTCCCCTCGGGATTATCGAAACTGGTTCAGAAAGCCAAAGACGAAGGCAAAACTCCTTTCTACGTCAATGCTACAGCTGGAACTACCGTCCTTGGTTCATATGACCCGTTCAAAGAGATCTCCGAAATCTGCAAAAAGCACAATCTCTGGCTGCACGTTGACGGTAGCTGGGGAGGGCCAGCAATATTCTCTTCAAAACATAAGCATAAGCTTGCAGGCGTTAACCTGGCAGACTCGCTAGCCGTCAATCCACACAAGATGATGGGCGTACCGATCACATGCTCTTTTCTCTTGGGTCCTGATCTTACCAAATTCCACAAAGCAAATACGTTGCCAGCTGGATATCTCTTTCACCAAGAGAACGATGGAGGTGAAGTCTGGGACCTTGCTGATCTGACGCTCCAATGCGGTCGTCGAGGAGACAGTCTCAAGTTGGCTTTGGCTTGGATCTACTACGGCGCCTCGGGATTTGAACAACAAGTTGATCATGCGTTCTCAATCGCTTCATACTTCGCTGATCAGGTCAATCAGCGAAAAGACTTTGTCCTTGTGAGCGAGAATCCGCCACCGTGTTTGCAGGTTTGTTTCTATTATGCCAAGGAGGGGAAGCTGAGTGAAAGTAAAGAGGAGAATACGAGGGTTACGAGTGAGATTGTACAGAGATTGATTCCAATAGGTTTCATGGTTGACTATGCGCCGGGCGAGAAAGGGAGTTTCTTTAGAGTTGTTGTTAATAGAGATACGAGGACGGGAACGATTGATGGGTTGATTGCGGCAATTGAGGAGGTGGGAAACGGGTTGTGAGGTGGTTGTGCTCAGTGATTGGACGTACTTGAGGAGCGCAGCTTTGAGCTGCTGTCTAGTGTTGAAGATTATGCGGCCAATGCTTCGATCATCGGGCTGTTATGTCGCTATGCCTTAGAAGTAGCGCCTTTATTTTTCCTACTTCGTAATAAAGTAGCGGATAGTAAAATTCTAATTAATAAATAAAGTTTTTTTTATAAAAGTATTTAGAATAAATTAATTTTATAATATAAATTAAATAATATTTTAAATAAAACTTTAAATAAAAAAAATAATAATAAAACTATAATAAAATTCTAATTAAATTATTAAATCGAGCTAATCATTATCCTTAGCGTGCACGTGCACCCGTACCTTATTTTCGCCTACGTCCGTGCCATCCGAGCATTCTTCTCTTCTCTCCTTATCAAATTATTATACAACTATGCAGTACGAATAAACAACTATATGCCTATATAACTATATAGCTATATAGCTATACAATCCAACATTCTGGGCAATACTTCCTTCCCCAATTCTAACTTTCAACGATCGCCTTACAAATTTAACTCACAGCCTTGTTCCAAGTTGCCAGTGATATCCCAAAGTGATTTGACTATAACTCGGACACCAGCGAACAAAATGGATCCCTTGGAAATGAATCTATTCGACGAGCTAACAGAAGAAAACATTGAGTTCGGCGTGGCCCTGCGCACCGAAGATCCGTCACGAGACCCGGCCCAGGACCCATTCCAGTTCAGGATGCCAAACAATAAGGCCATCCAACGCACCAACATCACCGGCTTCGACCGCCGAGAGCCCATGGTCGTCTACGGCATGCGCGATGCGACCACACACGGCACCGACTCCGATGGCATGCCCTGCACGCTCATCGTCTTCAACTGGTATCTGCACTCTCGCGCGCGGGGCAAGCGCTTCAAGTCGGTGCGTATCACCATCAACTTCGCCACGACACGCTCTCGCGACGGGACTGCCGCTAGTTCTACTACTACCACGAACCCGAAGGCGCGTAACCCGTACTTCGACCCGGCCGTGCGCGCTATAGCGCCGGCGGGGACGTACTCGGTGCTGCGGGTGCCGGTCAGGACAGACACGAAGACGACGGCCGAGGCGAACGTCGCGGGCGGATACATGGGCGTGTCCGGCGGCATCAAGGTCGCGTACGAGCTAACGCGGACGATCGAGACGACCGACAGCATCGTCGTCAACGGGATGCCGCTTTTCGACGCACACGGGGGCGGCGGCGGGGACCCGGACCGTTTGAGCGGCGTCGAGTGGCACCTCTTTGAGGACTCGACGCACCAGACGGGCCTGCCGACCTACTTCCGCACGGCGTTGCTGCTCGAGCGGCGCGCCGGCGACAAGGAGAACTTCACCGCCGCGTTCCATATCAAGACCGAGATCGGCGCCGTTGACGATGTCTTGGCTAGTGTTAGGGAGCTTTTCGGCATCATCCCGCGAGACGAGCCGGTTATCTTCTCGCCTGCCCACAAAGATGCGAAGAAGGATCGCTTCGATGGCGTTTCGGGAAAGCTGGAGACGGTCTCGCTCGAGGACGAGTGCAAGATTGTCATGTATAAAGAGACGGCGGCTCCCCAGGGCACGGCTCTTGTGGAGGGCAAGGAGGGCAAGGAGGAAAATGAAGAGTCGGGTGTTGGTAAAAAGGAAGAGTTTGGGGCCCAGGAGACGGCCGAAGCAGAATGACCAACATCCGCAGTCAAAATCACTTTCCTTCTGGCGATGGGGAATGTGCGATGTGCTATGTGGATCATATCAGATGGATGGTTTCTTCTCAAAGTAACGAACAACTTAATGACGCAATGAAACATAACGCAACATGATACTCAGAATTATGTAAATATATAAATCTCTGGCCTCGTAAATTGTGTCTACTCCATTCAATTCGTCGAGCTCGCCCCTAGATATTCACCGGTAGATATTCAGCGGCCCAGGCCCAGCTTATTCCAGCAACGCTTGACCAGTTCCCCAGCCGGGTCGTCCGAGTTCGCCGCGTCATTCAGCAACGACCAAACACCGACAAGAGACGCGAAGGAGTGTTTTTCGCCCGTCCTCAACTTATCGAACAGGTCGTTCATCCGCCCATCTTTCTTGAAGTCGTAGAATTCCACCTCGGTATCAGTCGCCTTTTTGATGCCGTTGGCTGCCTTGACGGTTCCAGCGCCCTTAGTGCCTTGTGTACCAGCCTCGTGCTTGCTGTTCGACGACGCAGCCTTTGCCTGGGTGCGGAGCCGGTGGACTTCTGCACACCAGAGGATTAATGCTGCCAGACCCGCTGCCCGAGCGGTAGCGCAAGAGCTGGTCTCGTTGCTTTTAAGCCCTAGATCTGGCGGTATTTCACCAGGGAAGAGGTAGTCAACCTTGGAAGACATCACCTGCAGAGACGGTGCGCCGAAAACCCCGGCAGATCCGATGGCTTTGACCCGGTCCGTGGCGCAGGACTTAGGATACGGTTTGTCTTTGATCTCCTCGGACTCGTGCTCCCCCTGATCCTGGCCTGCGCAGTATAGGATAATATCATCTTTCGCAGCAAGTCCGATAGCAGTTTCCAGTTCCGAAATCGGGTTTGTATTTGACGCGTATGTCGTCCAGCTCATGGAGATGATGTCGACTTTTGCCTTCCTGGCTTCATTGATGGCCTAGGACGACATTAGTTTTGTACGAAGAATTTCGTTGTACGAATCGATGTCTCTCACATCAGCAGCTGAGTTCGCTTCTGATTGGTCAACACCCCCCGTGTCAACTTTGCCAGCGAAGAAATGCACATGCGGACACATCTTGAGGATGATGTCCGCCATAGCGGTACCATGGCCCCTTTTCGAGCGAAACCACAGGTTTACTCCTTTATGAGGAGGAGGCATTTTGTTAACACTCCATCCTTTCGCCTCCGGGGAGCCGAGTTTTTCAAGCTCAATCCCGTCGTCGATCAAGCCGACCGTAATTGACTTCACATTCTTGCGGATGTCCTCGTAACATCTAGAAACTTTGGCATTGAAGCTTTCCACTGCATTGAGCCACATGTTTGTCCTTCTGTAGAGTATTAGCCAGTTTATGCTGTAGTAATTCACATCACTTCGACACCTGAAACTCACTCGTGCTCTGAGTCGATGGAACCAGAGTTGTTGTCCTGCGCTCTATCCTGACCGAAAAACTCGTCGAGCTCAATTGGATCAGTCGGTATGGAAACCTCTATTGAACTTAGCTGATCTTTAAATGATGACAAGTATGCCATCTCCTGATTATCGACTTCTAGTTCCTGTTGTGGGATATTAGTTACCGTCTCACTAGCACAAACGGTCCGAAAATTGTGTCTAGGGAGCGTAGATATAAATCTTACATCTTTCACGGACACGTGAAGGTTTCGAAGCTATAGGATGGTTATAATTAGTCGATCGTGGTCTTTCTTCTTCTATAATACGTGCCTTCTTGAGCGTTGGGATTCCCTCCTTTGGATTCAGCCACCCGGAGAGGGCGGAGCCTCGACCACTCCACGAAACCCAAAGTTCGTGGAGATTTCCCGCATGCTTTTTCAAGGGGGGGATGTAGATGTCGTCTTTGTTCCACTCCAGATAGCGGACGTCGAATCCTTGAAGACAATCTGCGATCGTCTTGTCGCGGCACGGCTGGTAAGGGTCGTCAACAATTATCAGCTTGACAATCCTTTTCACATTCCTGCCCCGCAGCCACTTGAAAAATCCCTTAAGAACATCCTCCTTCTCAGAGATGCCTGTCGGCTGCGCTGCCGGCTTAGATGAGTTGGTCGTCGAACTGACAGGTAGTGTCGGTAAGGATGAGCGGGCAAGGCCTAACTCCAGATAACCCAAGATTGGCCCGAATACGCGTTTTGAATGCAAGTCTTGAGTCTGCATGGTCAGCGGGTCCGCCATAAATATGGATTCGGACGTCTTGAGGCCTTGACAACGGCATGTTAGTTCACAACGTGATACAGAGCGTGAGATAATACAATCATACACGAGGAACGAGATAAAACAGGAGAAACGGCGGACCCAACATACTGTTTCCAAACAAGCTGAGGCACGCTGCCAAGTAGTCTTTCATTGAGAGAGACTGTTCCAATAAGAAAATAGTTACTTCTTTGGCAAGTTCCTCATGATATTCAGGCTTTGCACTCTGATGCTTCGTACTATGATTCTCCGTCGTAGTCGAGTTATCCAAAGCCTTAGACGTCGTCCTCCGCTTTAGACCACCCGGTTGTCTGTCGTCATTCTGGCTCTCCCTTAAATTAACCATTTCAGAGGTCTTTCCGAGGCTTTGAGGCATCGATGCAACCTCGTTAGGGCCATCATTGCTTGGAGTTGGGGCTGGCGGTGGATCGAAGTCCGAGTCCTTCCATTCCCTCTTGTCGGCCTTTCTTGTTGAAATATGATACATGTAGGGCGACTGTTCGTCTCGATTCAAGCTGAACATGACGTCTGGGTTCCTCTTGACCATCCTTCGTAGCAGTTCCATGAACTTGGCTCGGTACCAAGCCTGAGTAAATGCAGGGCGAGACGTATTCTGACACGAAGTGCATTCATGCCGGGTACACTTTTTCGTATTAATATTGAACCTCTTGATATCAACGAAGTCGTGCACTGGGGTATTTCCAGCGCCGGGTCCGGCTTCTTTTGAACCCCGTCCTTCCCGACCCCTCTTCTCAGCAATGATTGAATCGGGGGTAATATCCAGGAGTAATTCGATCAGCTCCAAATCCATCACAGGGAGATGACCTGCCATGGCCAGGTGAAGGCAGGTGTCGTCTTGCATATTTTTGACTGCGATGGCCCTGGCGAGAGCATCCTTGAGTGAGTAGTCTGCGGCCATCCGGCAGACGAATTTGGCGAAGTCGATTTGCATTGCGGAGATTGCAGTGTGGAGGAAGGTTCCCTTAGAGCTGGATTGCGTTTCGAGAAAGTGGCATTTGGGATCATGCTCTTTCTGCCACTTTTCGTCGCCCGCAATCTCTAGAATGAGCCGGACCAGCAGCTGATATGCCAAGTAGACATTAAATTGATTGCGGCTCAATGTTCTTGCTACATAGTCTAGCAGCGTGTCGTTAGTCTTCAACACACTCTCGTAGGGATTATCAATCATCAATCTTTTGACCAGCTCTCGGAATTGGCCCCCGAAGGTCTCATAAGTTCCTTTCAGGTATTTTGATTTGCGATCTTGCAGTAGATCCATCAGTCGGTCACGACCATCGTTGACGTCCAGGACCTTTATTTCCTCTATGTCTTGGTCGTATTGTGGATCATTGTCGCCCAGACGAGTGGTGGTAGTAACCTCAGGGTTTTGCTGGCCGACACCGACCTGGGGTGGCTGCTGAAGCACGGCCCGCTGATCTGTGGCGCCGTCTGGGGGCCAATCCTCACCCATGATAGTCAGTCAACGAAGGAACTGTTAAGGGGAGAGTAGAACAGGAGTTCGAAAACGCGGTGAGCTTTATTTCGAGGGAGTTGTGGAGTTGTGGAGTCGCGTCGTTCGATCTTTTCGTCAATTGTGCCTTTCAACTACCTAAGGTTACCACTTCGATGTGGGTGGGGAGTCCCGCAATAGTCGGGCGTCAGCCTGTACAGTAGGTAGGCAGGCTGGAACTGGTCGTGGCTGCATTGGAAATATCGACGCCTTTTGCAGGGAGATCCGGCGCCTACGTATGGGTGGTGAGAGGGCAAGGGCAACAGTGGTCCAAGATCCTGCGAGTCCACCACACCTCTCTCTGGTCAACTATTTGTTTGTCCAGACTCCAGAAATCGAGGACAAATGATAGGCCTGACAGCCTGGACAGCCTGGACAGCCTTGACAGCCTTGACGGCCTGCAAGTGCAGTAGTAAACCTTCCTGCTGTCGAATCAAACAGGCTACAGCACACAGCCCGGAGCCGCACACATCAGGATCGATCGGTGTCAACCTTCGGCCCCCATGGTCCCAGGTTTGCAATGGGAGATGGCTGAGATGGCTGAGATGGCTGAGATGACTGGCCGGATATTGGTGGGCGACGTGGCCTTGCTCAGCGTGGCCCACTTGGTTGCTCCTGTTGGCTTTCGCCGTCACAGATGGCGTTCTTTGCAACCATTCCAATTTCCCTGTCCCATGCAGGAAACGGAAAGACTTGTCGTCGAGGAGCAAACTGCGGCCTCGACGGAGATGCACATAGAAAATCTGTCTGAGCCCGACCGACCGACCAACCGACCGACTGGCTCTTTACTATGGAAAGCAGCCCACCCAGACAGACTTTCCCGTACGCAGCTCTATAAGGTTATTCCAATCTGACACAGCCTGGGCTGTCCCTCTGCTGCCGTGCCCTTGTTTTTCGACTGCCCGCCCCCGACTGCCGACCGCGCTTGACTGGGTAAGTAAGGATCAAAGGAACATGTCTTCGGACTCTGAAAGTGAAAGCGGGTGGACTTTGGAGTCTCGCAGCGACTTCTCCGACTCCGATTCCTCAACCGACGCTGAAGTAGACGCGCCTTTGCCGACAACGGCCGTTAACCGCGAAAACGAGGAGAAAGCAGATACTACAGCCCCAGAAGATGTGGATGTCTCTCCAGTCCAAGAGCCTGGAAATGACTCCAGCAGCAAGATCGAGGGCGCGACGCTCAAACAACTTCTGTCCACATTCCTTGGCAGAGGCCCTCTGGGGGAGGCTACGCACCTGGAGAGGCCTCCCTTGGCGAATACCGCTCAGTCAGTCTTAGGGCATAGCTCACTCGTCACCTGGACATCTACTACAGATTATCCTAAGAGTACATTCGTTATACGGCTACCGGATGGGCTGAATAACCAACTATTCTCTTGGTCCCTCCAATGCCGTTTGGTTGAAGACTCGACAAATCCACTTCTCGCTATGGTTGTCATCGGACCCACCGAACCAGTTCGGAGCCGGTATGAGCACTTCCTCGCGTCTGTTTGCGATCAACTCCTCGGAGATTCCATGTTTGAAGACGAAGATGAACTCTACGACGACCTTTTACTCTCTATCCGAGGCTTCAACGTTGAATGGCGGCAGACAGTCTTGTGGTCATTACTAAAGACACTGCTCACGGCCAAGTCTAAAACATCGAAACTGCTCGCAATTTGCTTTTTGGGAGGCAATTTGCTTTCCAAGGATGAGTTTACAGCGTTGGATAACTTGAAAAACTTCTTCGACAGTACAGAGAGCCGCCTGAAGCTATTAGTGGTTCTGCCAAGTCAAGCCACTCAGGACATTGACGGCGCTAGCTCGCTCGAAGTAAATTTGGAAGACAGCAGCATCAAGGAAGCAATTCTTGAGGACGAAGAATCATGGCTCAAGTCTCTACTCGCCTCGAGGCCACTATTGAGGGTGGTTGGAAGTCAGATCCTAGCAAATCTCAGTTACCATTACAAAGATCCACTTCTCCTCACTGCATACCTCCGTTTCCTGGGAAGACGATCGTGGGTTACCAAAAGACAGCTTGAAGCAGACAATGAGCTCTTGTTTGATGAAGACGCGTTCTTTCGATCTATGCTCGACCAGATCCCGGAAGCTGAGACGTCGATTACATCAACCCTCCTTTCCATGGTGTCTTCAGCGGCTAGGCCGCTACAACTCGCAGAAGTCGCTTCAACTGTACCACTAGCCACCTTGATAGACGCCGGAAATGTGGATAGCTTTGAAAAAATTGCTCTGCTTGATATCGGATTCGATTTACGCCGATCTCTGGCTGGCATCATTGATGATGTCCCAACTGATGGAAAAGCCACATTTGTCTGCATATCTCACCCTTCGCTGCTTGCGATAGTTGACGGGAAGGCAATAGTGCCAGGGCCATCTTGGCTCGAAGATGTGTTCGAATCACACATGAAGATGGCAACACTTTGCCTGAAGTATGTGGCCGCGTGGGCAGAGCGACAGGGAGGCCGCCCACTAGTCGCCGGGGACGTTTCGACAGAAAAGTGGCCGTTCCTTGACTACGCCGTCAGATTCTGGCCTTGGCATTACCAGCGCGCCTTGAGCGGCAAGGTCAAAGAGGACACAACAAAGCCCCTTGTTAGTGACTGGGAGCTGGTTACATCTTGGATGACGCTATGGTCACATATCCAGCCGTTGAAGATGCGTCAGGAGAACCTTCATAAGCTTGAGAAACTTCGGCCGGCGACCATTGAGGCTACTTTCAAAATCGGATATCTAAATGCATTTCAAGCCTCCCATACTGCAACAAAAGTTCTTTCTCTGATGGATGACCACGAGGAAATGGCTACTCTCTGGGCCGTATGGCTATTGGATCCTTGCAACACGCCAGACGTAACTCTATTAGCGAGGATTCCCCACCCTTCAGGCCCATCTGCGCTGCTAAAGGTCTTAGCACTCGCACCAGTAAAGACCCTCCGACTACTCGAAGACAATCAAGCCTTCATCGGAGACAATTGTAAAGCTATTCTATCGACCGCCATTAGCCAAGGAGCTACCGATATAGCAATAGATTGCTTTAGTCGCCTCAGTCTGACAGAGCAAGAGGTGGTGGATCTTCCATGGTCATCCTGTGTAAGATATGAGAATGTGTCTCTGCTGAGAAGACTAGCCGACAAGTGGCCGACGGCCGTGGCACTTAGAAATCAACTAGGTCCGGAGCTACTCTATCAAGCGGTGAAGATCGGGAACGAGAAATTAGTTGAGATGCTATTGAAGCTCACTTTCGACATCGATTCTGCAAACAACAAGGGAAAGGGTACCGCTCTCATACTGGCGTCCAAACTCGGCTTCGTCAAAATCGTCGACCGTTTACTCAACAAGGGTGCAAACGTTATCCTTGGGGAGGTTAGACACCAGTTGACGGCCTTGCATCATGCAAGTGAAAGAGGTCACATCGCCATAGCCAAAATGTTGACTCAGAAAGGCGCTCCCTTGACTCTGCGCGATTCTGGACTGCAAACCCCGCTGCACATTGCGATACAGGAGGAGCACGTCGCGATGATTGAACTTCTCATGGACGTACGCAGAACAAGGTTAGCCAAGGATGGCATAACGGCTGGCCGAGTTGATAGTGACCAGGAGTCAAAAGCTGAGCAGCAAGAGCAGGAGGATGTTCTCAATTATAAAAACGATCTTGGTGAAACTCCACTCGACAAGGCTGCTAGGTCGAGAAGTGAAAGGATTCTTCCCCTTCTGCTTGATTGCAAGCCGCCTCCGACCTCATCGGACTGGATAGGAGGCGACATCCTACATATTGCTGCTTCTTTGGGACGACTGGCAAATGTAAAATGGCTTCTGGCCCTCGATAGTATCAATATAAACGAACTAGCTTGGGGTAATCGGACTGCGCTCCAATTGGCCGCCACCGGTGGCCATGCTGAAGTCGTCCAGGAGCTGATGGCTCGCGGAGCCAATATATGGACCACAGACTACTGGGGCGACCAGCCCATCGATGACGCAGTAGCATCAGGTAATGACGAAGTTGTTAAACTACTGCTTTCACCACGACCAGACGCGTCGAGACTAGGAAAGGCACTGTACAAGGCAGCCCGGAGTCGCCATACATCGAATGTGACGCTTTTGCTAGATGCCGGGGCAGACCGAACATACGTCGACCCATTCGAATCTAGAACTGTGCTCCACGCTGCAGTCAATAACGGACGAGATGACATCGTGCGCATCTTGATCATGCGCCGCCTAGAGCTCGACGTCAAAGATGATGCCGGCAATACTGCGCTGTCAGATGCTGTGAATGGCGGCAGAAGCGATATCGCGCGGATGTTAATCGAAGCTGGAGCGTCCCTCGATATAATAAATGCCGCCGGAGAGAGCCTGTTACAAATCGCTGTCAGGAAGGACAACGCAGACATAGTGCGCATTCTTCTGGACAAGGGAGCCTCTCTGGAGGCAAATCCTTCGAAGGATGGAGAGGACTTCCTCGAAAGGCTGGTGAAAGATCATAAAATCAACGCTCTCGGGGCTGTCCTGGACTATCTGGGCAAGTCTTCAGACTCGCGGATGGATGATCTGTTCTATCTGGCGTTGCGAGAAGAAGGCTCTACTATCATCGGGTTGCTCTTTACGAAAGGTGCCAACCCCAACGCTACAGGTCGTTCAAAGAGCTTCGGGTCCACGCTACAGGAGTGTGCTTACCATGGCAATTTGAAAATGTTGAAGGCTCTCCTGCAGCTCTCAGGCCCCAAGGAGCTGCACGTCAATGACCAGGGAGGTCGGTACCAGACCGCCCTGATTGCGTCGGTGTGCAAGACTCAAAAGAGCTGGCTGAGAGCTATACGACTCCAGAACAATAGGAAACAGTTCAAGAGGCAAAGAAAGATGGTCAAATATCTCCTCGAGCAAGGGGCCGACCCCACCATCAATGGAGGGGCGTACGGAAACCTCCTCAACGCAGCCGCCGCCCACGCCTCGATTCAATTGCTACGCTTCGTGGTGGAGAGTACGAACGATAAGCTGCCAATCACCGCCGCGGATATGGAAGGGCGCACAGCGGCGCATTTTGCTAGCACAGCTCGCTATAACGCGCCCCAGAGGTTGAGGTACCTGATCGAGGAACGTGGAGGCCGGCTAAACGCCAGGGACAAGCAGGGACGACAGCCGCTGCATTTCGCGAGCGGCAACGGCAACGTGAATGCGGCGGCATACTTTCTGGACAGGAGATTGGGTGACTTGGAATTTATCAACGCGAAGGACGATGACGGGTGGACGCCATTGCATTGGGCCTGTAGGTACTGGAATAGTGAAGTCGTCGTCGACCTCCTATTGAGATGTGGAGCGGACGTCGAGGCCAAGACAAATGACGGCTGGCGGCCGTGGCACGTCGCCCTCTTCCACGACAACAAGGAGCTCGCGGGTATTCTCAAGGCGGAGAAGTTCCAAGGCGACGAGGGTGTGCCGACATCTCCTGGCATACGGCAACGCGCAACCTGTGACAGCTGTTTACTTGTAAGTCCACCTGTACCCGAAGTCTGTGAGCTCCACAAAGACTGTGCTCTGGATTCTAACCTCTACCTTTCAAATTCTTTAGCCGATATGGGGCAATCGATACAAATGCGAAGATTGTCTCGACTTCGACTTTTGTTGGAAGTGTTATAAGCCTGCGCTCGATATTCACGATCCTTTACACAAAACCTTTAACCTCAAAGATGGTAAATCAATAATAATATAAAATTATAGAAATATTTAATTATATTACATAATGTCGTTAATCTAATATATAAACTCGTATTTTATATAGCACCGAAACGACGCTGCTAACAGGCGGGAAGCAGCACGAGGAGATCCCACCGCACTCCCTCTCCAAGGCGGTTCCAACCCAAAGACAAGCGAGTCGAGGAAAACGACAATGTTGGTAACAGCCGAGTACTTTTGGTATGGACATGTCGGGTTGCAGCGGACGACCTTAAGAGATAGGATCTCAGCTACTCCGATGAATAATGCAAGTGTTTCAAGCAATCGTACAAATGTTTAACTCCTTTTATTCTTTGCCAAGATCTCCATAAAACCTCCAAGTAGGCTTGAAGTCCTCCTTCACTTTTTGATCTTCGATCAATGCCCTTAGCATCTCAATCGGCATCCGATTTGCCCGCATAAACCTATCATGAAACTTTTTCTCTTCCATCTTTCCACTTCCTACTAATTCCTTCCTCAAAGAATATATCTGCAAGGCACCAAGCATATACCCAGCCTGATATAGCGGTGAGTAATCGCCGTTGAACGATCTCCTGACCTCTCCTTCGGCAGTCATTCTTTCATGCCCCACCATATCAACCAGCATATCGATACATTCCTGCGGCGTCATCAATCCCAAGTGGAACTTCACTGAGAAAATAATCCTCGCACAACGATGCATACGCCAAAACAGCATTCCAATTTTGTTCTCGGGTGTAGCAGGGAAGTTCCTATCCCACAATATCATCTCCCAATATAGCGCCCAACCCTCTGTCGAGAACGGCGTCATGAAGATCTTTCGATAGGGTCTCGACCTCGCCATATAATAAAATTGAAGGTGATGACCTGGTATCATCTCATGAAAGACAGTAGAGCGCGAGAAATGGATGTTGTTCCCTCGCATGATCATCAGTTTGTCTTCGTGATCCATGGTGTCCGTTGGATACGAGACGATGATTGATTGGCCACCTAGGAAGAATGGGTTAACCTTTTGACGCTCAGGAGACATCATGAACATCCTCCATGTCTCTTCTGCCACCTGAGGAACGGTGATGAGATCGTGCTTCTTGACGTAGTCGATTGCTTCGTTAGCTAGATGCCGCACGAGCTGGGTTTGTTTTCCGGGAGCGACGTATAAATTCTTAACATATTCCAACGCTTCTCTCCAATCGTCATAACCCAAATCATGCGAAGCCTTCTTCATCTCAGCTTCGCACCATTGGTACTCATTTTCTCCGATCTTGATCAATTCTTCGGGGGAATAGGGTATCATCTCAGCTTCCAGATCTGCCAAGAGACCTTCTCGACCGATAGGCTCTCCAACGATCGCATCGGTATCACCAGGTTTGATACCAACGAACTCTTCTCGAACAAAAGTGGCGAAAGTTTTCATCTCCTCGTCAATCATCTCATACGGTTTTGCAACCCACCACGTGAACATTGGATCGTACCCATTAAAAAAGCCGTACCACTCTTGCAAATGCCCCCTCAATTCATCAATTGTATTTGCAGCACGATATGCACTGGACTTCTCAACCTTGATCTTGATTTTTTCCACTTCCTTCCTCACTTCCATAATACCCGTTTTGATGCTGGTAAGTTGCCTTGCTGCCTTCTCCCCGTCCATCTCCTTCATCTGCTGTCTATCTTCGCACAGGTTCACAATCGTCCCCGCAAACGGTAACAACACCTCCATCTTTGCATCTTTCTCCTCGTCCAGTCTCAACTGCTTCAAATTTCTCCTCAAATAATTCTGCAAAAGTAGAAAATCGACTTTAGATTCTTGGTCATATGATTTGAAGTCTGTGGATTGGAGGGAGGAGAGCTCCGATGAGAGATATTTGTGGAGACGGGTACGCCGGAGGGGTGAAATGGAGATGTTGTAGAAATTTTGAAGGTCTTTGAGATCTTCTGTAACGCGGGTGATTCGTTGAGGCATTGCTTCCAAGTCCTCATTTTGGTGGGGGCGGAAAGAGCTTGATGCGGGGTCGTGAGACGAGATGCTCGCGGCATCAAAGTCCTTCCGGACTCGCTCAACCTTTTGGCGCATTATTTTTTCTTTGGAAGTTGAACAGATATCGTGACTTTGAGATGCTCAATGCAGAACTCGCGATAAATCTAGTTATCTTTAGGGACGTAAGTCTCCTTCCTGAGTTAGTGTGTCAAAGAGTGGGAGGTCCCGAATATCTTACCTAAAAAGGCAGGTTGACAGCGATTGGCGAGTGCGGGGGAGTAGCCCCTGTATGTCAACGGGTGGCTTTCTAGTGGCGGAATAAGTATAACGAGAGCCACTTCGACATGGAGTGCTCTCTATCTTGATGATCTGGGGTGATACTTATCTATCTCGACTTCAATCGTGCCTCGGTGGTACCACGTTACCCTGGGCAAACCCACTTTACTGATAGGCCAAGAAACTTGAAATGGATGGGTTGTATTTTTCCATTGTGCTTCGTCGCGCTCTTCAGTCTGGTTCTTCCCTTCGCAGTTGATCCGTTTGTTCTTGTGACTATAGTGTTTCATAATGCCTGGAAGGTTTCGAATGCCGTTTCATCGGCAAGACACTTCTACAGCCCAGGATGAGATAGAAGTTTCCTCATCCAGTTCTCACGATATCAATTTCCCCACTACGGACGAAAAAGACACACATCTCTCCTCACACGATGTCACCGCCGCAGCCACAGAAGATGTCCCCAGGTTCCAGAAATCTCACCAGTGGGACCCGAATCTTCCACAAGAACAGATTGATGCCCTGAACGATGCATCTAAGACTGGCGACGTCGAGAAGATCACCGAGATCGAACACACTTTCGCGGAAGACTCACCTTACGAAGAAGTTCGCGCTGCAGTCCGCACCACAGACGATGATTCCGTCGCGAACACTGTCCGAGCTTGGATTCTTGGAATGATATTCGTGACTGTTGGTTCTGGGCTGAATATGTTTCTCAGCATGCGGAGTCCTGCTATCAATTTCCCGGGTATTGTCGTCCAGTTGATTGTTTATCCTATTGGTTGCCTATGGGCCCGGGTCGTACCTACAAAGGTATTTAATACGTTTGGACTAAAGTGGACATTTAATACTGGACCTTTTACCATCAAGGAGCATGTGGTCATTACGTTAATGGCAAACGTCAGTATCTCCTATGCGTATAGTACCGATGCATTGCTGGCGTTGAAAGCAAAGCCTCTCTACAACATTGATCTTGGATGGGGCTTCCAACTGCTTTTTACTATCAGCAGTCAATTGATTGGCATTGCTCTTGCTGGCATGTTCAGGAGATTCTTGATTTGGTACGCTTTTTAACCCCGCCTCTGTATGCTTCGCTAATGCCCCTATTTAGGCCGTCGGCTATGATGTGGCCAGGTCAATTCTCCAATACATCTTTGTTCTATGCTCTTCATGATAAGAGAAGATCGGATGTATCCCAGACAAATGGATGGCGCATCTCGAGATATCGTTGGTTTTTGTATGTCACGATTGGGTCATTCCTGTGGTATTGGGTACCTGGAGTACTGTGGCAAGGACTTTCAGTTTTCGCATTTATCACTTGTGAGTATTATCAATGCTGCCGAATTCTTTAGCTGCTCACACATTATGATCTTCAGGGATCAAACCAAACAATGTCGTTCTCAACCAATTGTTTGGTGGTTTCACCGGGTTATCTCTGATACCGATAACTTTCGACTGGACCTACGTCTCAGCTTACCTTCTTGACCCTCTCCTCGCACCAGTACATGCTCTTTACAATACTCTCGTGGGTCTCGTAATCTTTGTGATCATCACATCGATTGGAATATCGTACACGAATACATTGTACGCTTCCCTTCGCGAAATTATGAATTATTGTTAACATCCACAGCTACTCTGACTACCTCCCAATGAGCACATCGACAACCTATGACAATACCCAGGCCAGCTATAACGTCTCACGCATCTTGACACCAGAATATACCTTCAACGTTACCGAGTATAAATCCTACAGCCCAATGTTTCTTGCTCCAACTTTCATCCTGAACTATGGTCTTTCATTCGCTGCTCTGACCGCTGCTATTGTCCAAACTATACTTTTTAATGGCAGCGAGATCTGGTACCGATTCAAAGCCGCAAGAAATCAGGAGCCAGATATTCATATGAAGTTGATGAAGAAGTATGCTGAAGCCCCAGATTGGTGGTATGTTGCGCTTTTCGTCATTTCGATCGCCTTGGGGCTAGCGACTACGTTGGGATACGATTCGCAGCTGCCTTGTAAGTCATTTCTCCCAAACTATGTCCATAAATTCCGAACTGATAACGTGGTAGGGTGGGGTTTCTTCGTTTCCAATATAATTGGACTGATTTTCATCGTAAGTTCGTTCCGACTAAACAGGGCATTTGGTCTGATCGTGTATAGATCCCAACGTGCATGATCTTGGCGACTACCAACATTATGCTGTCGCTTAATGTCATCTCCCCCTTCTTGGCAGGATTCATGATTCCTGGAAAACCCGTTAGTATATCATCCCAACTCAATAGTAAGCATTACTGATCCAAGAATGCAGATTGGTGTCATGCTGTTCAAAGTATTCAGCACTATCACTCTTGGCCAAGCGTGAGTCTCTACCTAGTAATGCTTTTCGAATCGAGCCAAAGCTAAAACATGTGCAGTCAGACATATTGCGGTGATCTCAAGCTCGCGCATTACATGAAAGTCCCTCCCAAGACGGTCTTCTCATGCCAAATAGTTGCCTCGATCTGGGCATGTTTCGTCCAGATCGCTGTCATGAATTGGACGCTCGGGTCTATTGATGGTGTTTGTTCGCAGTGAGCCCTTCCTCGTACTCATAGTTTCGGTTTCGAAGACTGACATCGACAGGAACCAAGCCTCACATTTCACTTGTCCAAATGGACGGACATTCTTCTCTTCAAGTATAGTCTGGGGTATGTTTCGCTTCTCATAACCCAACTTTGATCGCATAACAACGTACTGACACGCTTGATCAAACAGGTGTCATCGGACCTGAACGAATGTTTGGACCAGGTTCCATCTATTCTTCGATCCAATGGTACTGGCTTCTCGGCGCCCTCCTACCCGTCGCCTTCTACATCCTGATGCGATACTTTCCCCGCTCACCACTCCGTCTCTTAAATGCACCCGTCATGCTCGGTGCCATGGCTTGGCTCCCCCCGTACGTCTCTATTCCCTCCCGCATACTCCACACTAACTCTCCCCACAGAGCAACTCCCCTCTCCTTTAGCACCTGGGTAATCTTCGGCCTCCTATTTAACAAATACATTCGCACCCGTTTCCCCGGCTGGTGGCACACCTACAACTACGTTACTGCTGCCGCACTCGACTCCGGACTCGTGATCTCGACCATTATCATCTTCTTCGCGATCACGTTGCCGAACGTGACGATCCCGCAGTGGTGGGGGAATGTAGCGATATATAACACGCTGGATGCGAGTTATACGGCGGTGAGGAAGACGGTTACCGGTGTTGGGGACGATTATTTTGGGCCGAGGATGGGGAGCTGGTGAGGATGGGCGAGGGTGAGAGCATACTTTGAGCGTCTGCGTGAAGCGATGGTGCATACGGAATGTTTGGGGCTAATTTTATAGGTTTAATTTTTAGTGAGGAATGAGATGATGTGATACTTACTTTTGTATATCAGTGAATGTATCAAATTCATTGAATGTCGGAAAATTTGCCTCGGAGGAAAGTGAGTGAAGCGATCGGTTCCCCTTTTTAGCCGAGACTAGCTTCACCACTTCACATATCACACATCCGAACCTTTTAAGAATAGAGACCCGGATTTTTGGATACATCCTTAAACGAAAGAATAGGGATGTAAGATAGAGTTTTGTAGAATGGAAAGTAGGTAATAAAAAGTAAGTGCAACTCCGGGATTTCCTACGGCGATGCTTGGGGCGCGACGACTCAACACCTGTACGCTGGTGCGCCCTACGAACCTGAAGCTTTTAGAGCTTGATCTGCTTGCAGGTTGGATTGCAATACTATCCCAGAGCCAAGATTGAGTCTCGAATGGAAGCGGCACTGCACAAGGAGATTTTCCCTTATTGACGCGTCGCGATTTCGATTCTGCCACCGTGGCCTCTTCTACCTCTGCGACGTCGCCCAAAACTCGAACTACACCTTAATCAACTTCACTTACGGCATATTGCCTTACTGCACTATTATTCCACCTACTTGCCTGCGAGGGCCCCCTACTACGTACACCTACGAAGATATGTATACTCGAAACGGCAGACACCGCGAAGAAGGAATCAAGGGCGAGGACACAAGTTTTAGGGGAGGCAAGAGGGGTTAGTGTCGAGTAAGGGGGTGACTTTATGTCTCGTCGACGAGAGAAGGGTGTAGGGAGAGAAGTAGGGTGGGGGGAGAGAGGGAGAAGGAGCTTAGGGGGGAGACCGGGTTGCATGCGTCGATATTGCGCCTTTGTGTAGGCTTCCACTACCTACCGGGAAGTAAGGATTTAGAATGCTATTACTAGGGCTGTCTAGGAGGCTTTTAACTCACGTTGAGCCCCCTGGGTTCTAGTTTTGTGGGTTCTAGACACCTCTTCACGGCTAGAACGCACTTCATGGAGTCCATCCCAACCGGCGGGGAAGGGCTCATTCACCTGCTTTTATGCCTGCGTATGCTAGAACTGCTTTCACGGATTACTTGCATAGAGTTTTTCCCCTTGGGGTTTTTGACGTCTATAATCTTGTATATAAAACTGTGCTTAGCACGACCCCATGCCCCCTGGGAGGCTCGAGGACTTAGGTCCTGGTCGTAAATCAATACAATCAATCAATCAATCTACGGCGATGCTGAATTCACGTGATATAATTATGGAAGGCTACAAAAATCACAATTTTTGAGAGAAGCCTTATGTAACGCTATAGCTCATGTAAGCAACGAATGGGGTTGGGACTCATTTGCAAGACTTTCTTTCTTCTATTTTCGATTCGCGCTAAGCGAGGAATTTTAGTATTCCGCTTCCGAAAGCTCAAAAAGGAAAGTCTCGGGCTCCGACACAGGTACTAATCAGTATTTATAGCTTATGATGATTACTAATTAGATTCCGAAGAATTGTTCTGTGGAGAAGGGCAAGAAGGGCAAGCGAGTATTCGTTTGTAGAAGATGTTATAGTAATTCTTTGAAAGAATTAATAACATCTTCTACAAAAATTTCTTTCCACATAAGTTCATTAGAGTAATTTCATGACCGTTTGAAAATAGCGACGAAGGAACTTGCATCCTAATAACTATCTGTAGAAATTACTAAAGATATCTCGATAGAACGTGGTTTTTGTCATATGGTAACGAGCCTGTAGTGCTGTGGAGAGACGGAAGCCTCGCCTCGGCTACAGCTACCCTATAATTTCAGCGGCCCCAGTCTCCCGCCCGCTCCGCTTACACTTACCAATCTTACACCGGCTAATACCCCCAACCTCCCAGAGGTCCCCACTTCTTTTCACCCTCCGCGAATAGCTTGTATAATTTGAAATAAGCAGGATGGCTTTCAATCAGTCGTCCCGTTGGTCTAGTGGTATGATTCTCGCTTAGGGTTTACTCTAAGTCCAAATTTGCGAGAGGCCCCGCGTTCGAATCGCGGATGGGACCGTTTTTATTCTTTTTGGCCTTCGCTATTACTTGCGAAAGAGTTCTATTAATGGCTGGGGATTTTTTGATTGTGGTTTTGGGTTGGGAGGGTGGTGATGATGTGGCGGGAGCTTGGGTTAAGCGAGGAATAGGGAACACCACAACCACAACCACAACCACAACTTGCTTTGACCACGATGTATCGAAACTAGCTATCAAAGCTTTTTAATGTTCATGTCTATTGTATTAATTACAATCTCGTCTTTCCGCTTCCGTTTGTATAATATTACATATAGCCTGGCTTGTAAAACTGTAGTTTTGGTATGTGCGCCAATGTCAATAGCAGCCCCACCTACCTAGAGATGCAATTTTCCCCTCACTTATTCATTGCGTAGTTTATTGTTCAGTTTCAATCCCCTGCTCTGCTTTCTTTCTCTAGAGAGCTACCTCACAAGATCCCCTCAAACAAATAGCTTTTGCACACTCAAATGTGAACCTCACGTGAATTTCTTACTTCACTTTCACCCTATGACTTTTCCCAATCAAGCTTACCTACCTATACTTCAATATATAAACCCAAATTGGCCTCATTATTATCCACATCTCTTACATCCCATTCCTAAAACTTAACAAAAGTACTCGCTCCCCCATCTTGATTTGATTCGAAGTCTCCAGATTGAAGCTTGAGATGAGTTCGAGAACTTATTTTCTATCTCCATTTCCATTTTTCGATCGTAGCACTCCAGTCTACAATGTTACATAAATAAATAATTAAACAAAACTACGAAAACTAGGTTCCAAAGCTAGGGAGATTGTCGACGGTCGGGTGAGGTAAAAAGGTATCACGTGGATTTTCCTATGGTTAGGTAAGTCCGTAACGTCATGCGATGTTATGAGAGCTTTATGCTACGAAGTGGTTCTTGCATCCTTTGTATCGGATGCAAATCATGAAATCATGAATTCTTATGCGGATAATAGCTCGATCTTCACACGCGGATCGTCTCGTGCTCGTTTTTGCCGCCGAAATGTCTGCAACGACTGTTAGAACTCGTCAGTATCCAGAAAACAAATTTTGTCCAGTACATCACGCGAATTTCTCACAATAGCATGAACGGAAGGAGGGGATAGGAGCAGGTTATGGGAAAACCGAAAGTGATATGTAACGGCAGCAGCAAGAAAGATCTTTATTGTCTATCCCGCCTGCCAAGTTGGCAAAGTTGGTGCGCCCCCTCCATCTAACTCCATCCTCCTATCCGATCGGTAGATCAATAGATGCAGTTGTTTGTTTAATTACACTCCACACTCGACTCGCTCCACTCCAAGTCCTGTTCGTATCATGATGGTTGATTATTCTAGTTTCCCTTGGCGGTGGCGTCTGTGGTTGTTAGGAGGTCCGCTGTCTGGTTTCTCAGCTATATTTGTCAGCTTATTATCTTCTTTTCCAAACGCGTACTCACGGATCAAGCTCAATGCATGGCCAGGGTCCATATTGAAGAGCTGTTCTTCTGTT
>VXCB01000247.1:0-30934 GCA_009613015.1 Mollisiaceae sp. DMI_Dod_QoI | reverse complement strand
TTTCAATCTTCACAGTCTTTCGCAAGACAACGAGCGCCTCCAATACTTCTGGACCTGTACCCCTATTCTCCTCGGCTATTTAATACTACCGACTCGCCAGTCACCCTTCTTCAAAACCCAATCAAAATATCGAAACGCGAGGTACGATTTCCTTTTCCGAGTTTTCGATTCGAGTTTTCGATTCGAGTTTTCGAGTTTTTGGTTAGCTGGGGTGGGGTATAAAATCCCTCTTCCTAATCTCCACGTTGCCTGACTGGTAGATAGAAATACCATGGAGCAAAGCGAACAATTCAGAAAGGGGTGGGAAGATGGGTTTCGTTGTTTGGAAATTGGTGTGTATGCTTGGGAGGTTTGGCATAGGAGAAATTACGATAGGGAGGGAGGGTATGGGTGTGAAGTGAAATGAATTGAAGTGAATTTATAAAAGTTCAGGAGTGGAGTGCAGATTTGAAGGTTTGGTGAGATGGTGATGATAATGGGGGGAAACCTGACAGCGATAACATATCTCTTTTCTCTAGCAAAAATCTCGAAATCTCATAACATATCTCTGTGGTTTTTCGTCTCCAACAACGAAATACTCTAAAGAAGAACATCTTGATTCTTATTTCGGGATATGAACTTCGGCGAGCTTAAATAGGCAGCAAGGATAATCTAGATGCACTGTGATCACTACTTAGTTAGCAAAAGCTGCTCTTGTTGTTTGCGACTTTCCCAGGATGAGAGGTAGAGGTGGGGGATTATACCTCTCCACGCCACAGTTACTCATGTCATGTCACGTCATCTCATGTTATAGAGAAGAGGGGTGGATTAAGAAAGTGAATAGTTAATAGAAGGTGAGAAGCGAGGCAAGCAAGAGAATAAATCGAGAATATCATTCACCTTCCCGTTCCTTCATTTACGGATAACGCGAGGTATAAAGAGCTCATCATTGCGATGTGTAGAAAAGATAGACAATTTCGAGGTATTCAATTTCATTTCATGCATCGTACTTTGCGTTTCATGGGTGGGATTGTTGTTGCAATCAGCTCGGCTCGGCTCGCCAGTCAGTGAGGATAAGATGAGGATGAGATTCTTCCTAGGTAGATTTTATTATTGAAGTAGGCTTGTGGCGAAGAGAAGAATGAAAAAAATAAAAAAAAATAAAAATAACAGCTCAAAGAGAGATGATAACAGAAACACGAAACCCATAAAAGAAACAGAAACAGAAATAACCACCACTAGCAACAAGCAAGCAGAACCAAATCAGATCCAGACACCGACCTCATAACCCACTAACCAGCCTTACAAAACAAAAAAAATCGCAACGCTGTACTATATTATACATCTTAGAGATCTCCCAGCAT
Organism: Mollisiaceae sp. DMI_Dod_QoI; assembly: GCA_009613015.1. Classification (NCBI taxonomy): domain Eukaryota; kingdom Fungi; phylum Ascomycota; class Leotiomycetes; order Helotiales; family Mollisiaceae; species Mollisiaceae sp. DMI_Dod_QoI. Next base: position 29,591 of record VXCB01000247.1, on the reverse strand, counting down.
TGCAGCCAGCCTAAGAGAAGAACGTTTGAAAAAAGGTAACAATATCCCTTGAGAGCTGACTGACTGGTTATTTGTTCTATTCTTTTCCCCCGCTCTTCGCAGCTAATTGAATATAAAAGTTAAAAGTCGTCGACAAATGTTAGTGTTGATTATTGTCGTGAATTAATCCCTCACTTTCTGTATAGCGGGATTCTGATCTAGTCGTCGATATTCTCTTCCTTCTCTTTCTTCTCTTGGTTCGACATGGGTGATTAATGCATACCTTGCTGAAGAATCTCGGAAATGGTTTAGCCAAAAAGCTCGCTCGTGTTGTGGTTTTTCGAGGAAGGGTTCCCAGGGAGATGATTGGATTCACCAGTATCTGCGAGGAGGATGGGGGGAGATGGCGAGGAGGATGTTTTAGGTGGTATTGGATTAGTAGATGGGGTATTGATGGATAATGAATGGTAGAGTGAAATGTTGGGCTTTGGGATGGGATGATGTGTGGTTTGATGGAGTGATTGGGGGTGAGGAAGAGGGAAATGCTTTGTTTGGAGTTGATTTTTGACTTCGTTGTTGGTGACTTTGAAGTTTGAAAGGCAGGGTAATTGTGGGACGGTACTCGGGAGTGTAGGATATGAAGGTTGGGCTGTGGGTATTAGGAGGAGCATTTCATTAATGGTGATTTCAGATATGCTTTCATCTCCGAGGGCTGGGATGATAGACGGTGGTGGCGTTTCATGAATAGTGATAATGATGACAACAGGAAGCATGTGGGGAAATTTGTTTTGTTTGCGTTGGCTAGCATGCAAGCAAGATTTGCAGCTCCGTCCTCAATTGAAGACTTCCACTTGCTAAGATCTGAATAGGACTCAAAGAACTTTTGAATCACCCGCCTCATCGCTCAAAACCCCGCGAATCTGCTCAAAGCCTGTTGAATAACACGGCATGCCGCTTCGCATGTGCCATCCTGCCAATTTTGATGCGCGCAGGCACTATTATGCACGTACATCTCAACAACACGCAACAAGACGCAACCTCAAATCTCTCATCGCGCCACACACGCAGTGATTTCAACCGATCCTTCCCTCCCGCAAAAAAATTCGCAAGTGACGAGATCGAAACGGCACGAAGGATGGGAAGCGATATAAAAATTTTCCGCCTCACCCGCTGTGTGGTCGAGGCGTGCCAAGGACCTGGGTTCTAACTCAAAACGTACCCACTCGCCCCTCGAAATATCGCAAACCAAACCTCATGGAGGATGAACAAAGAAACGAAACACGTGAGGAACATGGAAAAGGAGTGGAGAATACTTGGGTAGAAATTCGATGTAAGTGCTCTACTTAGCTATTCTCCTTCCTTTAGGAGGTTGGATGGTAAGATGTTTTCTTGCAGCTTGGCTTGGGAATGGAACGCGGGATGACATGGGACGGAAGACTTTGAGCCGATGCCAAGATGAATGCTAGAAAGGGTTGTGAAGATTGAGTTTGCGCCGTCTCTTCTAGCGGCGATTTTGGATTCTGGATCTCGGTACGCTTGTTGCCGTGTGAAAGAAACGCCAGTGATCCCGAGATTTGAGTTTGGAGACGAAGAGACGATAAAGGAAAGGAATGTAGGACCAGATACCCGTATGAATGGCGATGAGAATAGATACACGAGTCGAGCCGAGTGGAAGTGAGACAGGAGGGGAGATGATGAATGATTGATCGTCTGTCGGTTCCGTTCAGTTCGGTACGGGTCGGAGAATTCTTGAGGAGAGACAGATGGTGTTGTCTGATGTCGCCATCTTGGCGAGGGAGGTGAGCTGGTGTGGAGAGACGAGACAGCGTGTTCTCCATGTGGGAAAGAAGCTGGTAGAGACATGTCTAGGTTCGACACATGGATATATCAGATGGCTGATTGTTACACAACCAAAAGCAACAGCATCTCTGTTTGCTCAGCTGTGAATTCGAGGCTCAAATTTTCGATACTTGTCCCCTCGATTGGTTAACTTCTCGTGCACAGCCATGTGCTAGGGCCCCTGACTGGCCGGCTATGATTGGCTGGACCGACGGGCTCGGATCCCAGCAGCACGACGGGCGTCGGCTGCAGGCGAATCTACCTGAAACGTTGGCCTGGGAACATGACCTGGTTGCGAGTGCGTGCGCGGAACTCGCAGTCGAATGACCAGCTTTGCGGTTGCACCGGGTAATGAGGATCGCGACGATGACTGACGCAACGTGGAGGGCTATCGTGATGTCAATTGACGGAGCTGTACTTCGTAATCCTAATATCCTATGTTGATAGAACTTCGAACTTCGTATACGGCAGATAAGAATAGACACAGCTGCACAGTGACCGAATGCGATGTTTCGTCCCAGCTGGCTAACATGTGGTTGACTGGTTGTGCAGCTTGAGTGGTCGTGCTGTCCGGGCGAGAAACTAGCGAAATCCCAATGTGAAGGATGCTCTCTCCGATGAGAGACATGGCTAAAGCAGCCGCACGAGGAGGCTGGATGCGTGCTGGCGTGGTTCTTGTGGTGCGTCTTTTGACCGCCACCGGGGGCGCCAAGAGTCATGATAGTGGCTGCTTTAGAGAGGGCAAGCCACCATAGTAAATGCTCCGACCCCATCCCTCGTGCGTGATCCTGAGTGGTGCAGGAGTGGTGCAGGCGTGCAGGCGTGGTGCCTTCACTGAAGGCCCCTCTCCCCCCTGTCGCTCCCCCTGTGGCTGACATTCAATGGTGTGTTTCCGGTTGAGCCCTGCCCCACCGTGCCACCCCCGTCCCTGGACCAGCCCTGAACCGGCCTGGTGAGTGCTGGTGAGTGCTCACCCACACGAGCACGACCACCCCGAATCGAGCGAGGTTTGCGGACCACATCCACGGCCAAGGGGCCTCGACCTGGGCCTCAGGAATCGTGAATGGAGAAAGAGGAGAACGAGAGGGTCCTTCCCAGAATCCCAGCAATACGAACTGTGCAGCCCGGACCACCACTCATCCATGATCCATCCCTCCATCACTCTCTATCACTCCACGAGCAGGATCCCTCGCACTGCTGTTGACTTCTCACCGCTGGGCAATCCAATCAACGGTGACCTCAATTCATTTCCCTTCCTTGCACTGGCTTGCTTGCTTGCATCTGCTCAGTGCTCACACTGGCCCACGGATCTCTGATCTGATCTCGCGACTAGTCAGTTCGACGACCATCGTCAACTTCTCTCCGTCCCGTATCCCGTTCTCTTCTCCTCACGACAACTTTGTCTTTCTGTTTGTCTACCGGTAAGAGACACGAGAGAGCAGAGAGCAAGGCTGGTCTGGAAAGCCAACGGATGTCCGCTTTTGATCATTTCCGACCTGATCGTGCGCTTCATACTTGCGTGATCGTCACAGAGCTCGAGGCTCCCCATAACGCGTCTGAGTAAACGGTCTTCTGAAACGGACAACCACGAACGAACGACGCTTCCCTTCCTTCCTCCGACCCAGCGTCGAGAGCTACTTCCGCCTCCCATCTCTTTCATCCCAAAAGCGAGAAGTCGATTCTTCCTCGAAACATCATCCCGCGGCGAACAGACGGGCACTTGTCCGCCTTTGAAGACGTTGGAGTGTTGCACATAATTGTGTGTGGTTTGTTGTACAGAAGTGGAGGTGGACGCGGAAACAGTGTGGTTTGCGCATGAGAGATTTTCACCGGCTCTCGAAACACCAGATGTAACGACCCTCCTTTTCTCTACATTCGTCAATGGGTGCTCTCCACCACGAGGGGAACACACAATCGGGCCAAGTTACCGACCCGTTCAGGGTCAGATCAAACTAGGCGCAATTGACCATTCAGTGGGTAGTCCTGCCGTCTGGGTTTCGTACGGTTCCTTTCGCCTCTCCTCTGTCATGAACGAGCATCTAAACTCTGCTTTGCTTCTCGTCGTGTTCGCTGTGCGGCTCACCAGATGGATGAGGTTCTTGGTTGCTAATTGAATTCTCGCAGGATTTGTTGTTAGGGGAAGACATACACGATCAGCAATACCACCACTATCCGTTTCGATTCAATCCCATTGCGGCCTGCGATGCGACAGTGTGAATCTTGATTCGATTCGATTCCTCAATATAGGCACAATCTATTCTTCGGATCCTAGCGACCGACCACGCTCTTTAGCACCTCCCATTCTTGCCTCGAAGTTCGACCACTTCAATAACTTTACTACTATTTTGATCCAGCTGGATCGTACGAATTGACATTCTACATCTCATTACCAGCCAAGATTTGCTCAGGTAGACTTTGGACCGATTTCATTGAACGATATACGGCTGGTCGCATATAGTAATCCCTTGTCATACGGCTTCATGCATATGCAAACACGATAAAGCAAAGATCCGAGTCGTTGGATTGGTCACGAGGGGGAGCTTCTCGAAACCCCTTATTGTGCTTGGAAAACTGGCGACCCCAATACTCAAAACCTAATTCACCTTGTCCCAATGAATCAACAACAATGGCCTGCGCCAAATAGGTCGCCGGGTGGAGGATCGGTGAAAAGAGCGAGAGAAATGGCAGAGGCAGGAATCACCCCACCAATACCTTCACAAATCCCGCGCGCCCCGCAACAGAGGCCTTTTGATCAATCTAGAGTGGCTCCGAATGCGCCAACAAATCGAATGCGACCTCCAATGCCACCAGCTTTGGTCTCGACGAGGAGTGGGCAAGGACCAATTGGGGTTGCGATATCACGACCTACACAGGTCCCTCAATGGCCGCTGGCTGCGACCATTGAAGCCGGACCGGACCCTCAATACCAACCTCCTCCAGGTCGAGGCGTACCACCACAACGACCGCCACGGCCCAGCCATGTGCCGTCTATGCTAGACGCGTCACGATTACAAGATCCTACGCCTTCCTTTCAGTATGCACCACAGGAGCAGAATAGGAGATATGAGGACGAAGATGTTATGTCTCCAACCTCACCAATGACACAGTCATCGCGCGCTTCAGGAATCTCATCTGTTGGATCAATTCCTGATTTTCCTGTTCCAATGCCTCAACCTGGACCACCTCGAAGGAGCGCCAATCTCGGACCTCCGCCATCATCGCGGCGTGGCGCATCTTCGTATTATTCGCAAGCTTCGTTTGTCTCGCCAATCCCCGAGGAGAGTCCTCGAACAATGCCATCGCATGAATCTTATGCTTCTAGTGCGGCGATGCCAACGAGTTGGGGTTCGGATTCGCCTCGATATGACGAGGACGATTATGAGGATGAGGAATTATTCGAGCGATACAGTCGAGAATATGCAGAAAGGAATAGAGGATTCGGCTCACCAATCGAGGAGGGTCGTGAATCGAGGGAATCTAATGGTGATGATAGTGATGATCGAGGATTAATACGGAGCGCTAGTTTTGGACGACGCGCGAAACCTTCGATGATAGTGACGAGGAGTAGTTCGGACAGAGCTGAGAGACCACAACCTGTACCTCAGCAAGTACCAACGCAGACGTCAAAGATGGCAGGTGTAGGTGGTCCGACAACCGGCGTGACAGCTTCAAAAGAAGGTGGAAATGGACAACGAGACACGGTCTGGCCTATCATTGGAGATGTCAACTCACCGCTGGCAACTGGGACTGGTCTGATTGACAAGTCGACAACATCATCCGAGGAGACCGTGCCAACCATTGCGCGGGCTGTAACGACAAACGAACCTACGCCTGCATATGCCGCCAACCGTTCAGATTCGAAAGCGTCCGAGATACTGGGAGCTTATAATGCTGCAAGCTCATTACAACCTGCTCCAACACCAGCCCGGACTCCAAGTCCTGGTTTCAGCAGATTGTCTGCGGTTCGAAGACCGCCACGTCTTGATATGGATGCAGTTCGCGATGCTGAGGCGAGAGGAAGCTTAACAAGTTTGCCTGATTTGATCCGACGAGCGACGAGATTAGCCGCAATGATGGATCGTGGAAAGAGACCAGGCAGTCGATTAGCTTTGAATGATTGGCCAAGTGACCAGGACATGGCGAGAGACAAGGACGCAGGCTGTAAGTATTTACCTCGAGCTTTGTATCTACCCTGCTGACCTTGCTAGTATCGGAAGATGAGAAGCACAAGTCCGGACTCTCGGGTATGCTAGCTGCTTTTCCGCCTCCTGGTGTCGCAACTCCTAATCGAGGCGGCACTCCAACACGTCCCGCATCATCATGGCCATCACCCTTTGATCCTTCGGCAGGTGTAAGGCGACCAGCCGAACAACCAAAAAAGAAACGTCGATGCTGTGGCCTTCCCTACTGGGGATTCTTCCTCGTCCTCTTAATTCTCCTAATAATCATCGCCGCAGCAGTCGTCGTTCCTCTTGAACTCCTTGTATTTCACAAACCGAAAGCCTCGTCTTCACCAACCACCGTATCCGCTCTCCAACAATGCGAATCCGGTTCCGCGACAGCGTGTAAAAATGGTGGGATGTCGGTTATTGACGATGGGTCCTGCGCATGTATATGTACAAACGGCTTCACAGGCTCAACATGTACCACCGCCGATTCGACAGGCTGCACAACCACCTCATTCTCTAGCTCATCTCTCACAAATGTCACCCTGGGCGACTCCATCTCTCGACTAATCTCCGACGCACAGACCAACTTCTCTATCCCCCTTTCAGAGAGCACCATCATCGCGCGCTTTAATACCGCGAACCTTACTTGCACTTCAGAGAACGCACTTGTGACTTTCGACGGTCAATCCACTCGAGAGGGAGCAGGTACTGACGTCGTATCTGCATCAAAAGCAAGGCGGAGAGATGCCACCACCTCCTCAACCCAAACCTCAACCTCCCCTAGCTCGGCCGCCTCTAACGCAGCCAGCAACCCATTTGGCATCTTCAACGTCACAGAAGAAGTGCTCGATTTCGCCCGAGTAGCAGTTCTCTTCATTCTACAGCAAGAACAATTGGATGCAGCGATCACGGCACAGAGTACGCTGCAGCACTTCTTTTCCGTGCAGGCATTCACCAATATGGCGGCGCAGAACGTGAGTGTAGGAAATGGGAACCTGGTTGATTTGTTGAGTTTCACTGTTGATGTTGGGGATGGAAGTGTGGGAGGGAAGAATCATAGTGCTGTGAGCAGCAAGATGAGACGCGAAGCGCAGTTACCGAGGAGGAGTATTACGCTTTGGGACACTTTATGATATTGAGGACAGCTATACCTGGGGACTGGCGATCCTCCACAACGTACGATCATTGTATATATTCTCATACCCCTTTTTCCGGTTTACCTTTTGTTCTGTGGTTGTGTTATGTGATATACCGATGTTTGAGCGAGAGCGAAGACTCCATTTTTCTTGACAATGTCTGTTCTGAGAGCGGTGATAGTGCTCTGTGAGCGTGCTTTTCTTTCTGTATGTCTGTGTGTGTATTGCATGGCATGGCATGGAATGGCGGGTTTGATTGTTTGATACCTACTGTATTGTTTGTTAGATATGTTGTGGTTTTACTTATATAGCCTCCTCTGGACCTCGCTGCGTTGGCAGGAGGGTTGGCAAGAGTGAGGTTTGTTAGAGGGGATGGATGGGGGAAAGTCATTGGCAGCAAGCAAGCGAATTTCGAGGTGGGCTGAGAATTGAAAAGTTCATTCATTCGTACATGGATGGATGAATGGATGGGTGATGCTTAATGAATGAGTAGGTGGATGCGGAGAGAGGGAGATGTGGTTTGGGACTTCGATGAAGAAATAAATCTTAATGAATAGATTTGGATTTATAACCCCAGCTTCCCGTTAATCATTTTTTTGTCCCGATCCCGATCCCGATCCTCATGAAGAACACAACCCCGACCAACGCCGCGATTCTCCTTCTTTACAAGTCCGCCCCGCTGTCAAACACTCCCCTCTCCCCCTCCTCTTCTCCATCCCATCCCATGACCATGACCATCACTCACCCAACCCTCCTCCAACAATAATTAAAAGGCAACGCCCTCAACTCCTCACTCACCTCAAACCCCACCACATACTTCTCCCTCCCCACCCCTCTACTCTCCCTACACACGTGCAGGATAACCGGAATCGGACGGCCGCGGTGGAGAATCGAATTGTCTGCTTCCCACATCTGGGGCGAGGAGGTGGATGAGTTGGATGAGGTGTGAGAAGGAGAAGGAGAAGAGAGCAGGATGGTTATTGGGGGAGGGGTGGTGAGGTGGAGGAAGTGCGACCAGATTTTTAAGCGCAGTTCGGTGGGGAGGTGGGGGAAAGGGTGGAATTGGGGTGGAGGTGGGTGTGGGTGTGGGTGTGGTGGGGATGGGGATTGAGATGCCATTTGAGGTGAGGTGAGGTGAGGTGAGGGATGGGGTTGGTTGGGATGTATGAGTATTGGAGGATAGTTTTGGGATGCGAAGTTGAGGCTGTATCTTTCTTTGTTTGGAGGTGGTTGTTTATGGGGGAGATGAGATGGGATGGAAATTTGGTGGATGAGTGGATGGACCCCGCTTAGGTGAGTGGGGCGATGGTTCACGTGATTGGGTTTTATAGGTAAAGATGATGGGACTTAGTAAGTAGATTGCGAGTTCAAAGGCTTGAATACAGAATAGACTTCTGATGTTTCTGTTCTTATTATGCTTTGAAGCTATATATTGATTTGGAGTGCTAGATGTGTAGGTTTTTAGATATGTAGGTATTTAGATAGCAGGTATTTAGATATGCAGGTACTTAGATAGCATGGAGGGGATGCTCGCTTACCTTAGCGATACTGCGAGTTTAGGGGAAGGGATCTAGGGGTGCCGAGACGGGTCCTAAACTCTAGTCAGTTTAACCCTATAGCTAATTTATGTTAGTAGTTTTTGAATAAATTCTTTTCAATCGCTAGCTCTTCTTTCTTTCACTTCCAATTCCTTTCGAAGAGCTGACGATTATTATCTAGATACACGCTCGAGGCTCTAAGTCCCCAACTCCAACGCTATTTTGGTGTCTTGAAACAAAACAAAACAAAAGCAACGCTCAATTACATCAGAAAAGTCCACTGTTCGCAAGAATCAATAACGAGATATCCTTCAATCAGACCAGGGATTTATCAATGATTTTAACCTCTTCGATACCGGATTTGTTCCTTGGTCATTGCTCACTCTTTCTTGAAGAACATTGCCAAGTTGTTCCACTGCCCACTACGCTTCGGGACCCAACCTCACATCAGCAGGCGGCCCTGGAATAGGTTCATCTTCAAGCTCGGAGCAATTTATTCTCCACCCAAAATCCCAACCTTCCTGCTGGATCCAAAAGAAAGCTTTGATAAATTAGTACGCTGTGGACCAAGAGGTAGAGTTCTCACTTCTTCCTTTTTCCATATAGTAGACTTTAACCACGCTCCCAGGCTCCAGCACTAGCACCTTGTCTTCGTGAGGATTGTGGATAACGATGCGCTGGCGAGTTTTGTATTGCGGTTCTGCGCCTTTGAAAAATACTGCTGGTGCTGTAGGGCCTGGAGTTGGTGAGGGACTGCGCTCTCTGGCCAAGCAGGAGCGACTCTTCTTTCCGAGTCGACAAGGTGATGCAATTGGACACCGAACATGATCCCTACGAGCATCTTTCCAAAGACTGAGAACTTCTTCGAAAGAAAGCATCTGGCGTGTTTGCTGAAGTAGTTTTGGTTTTTTGATCGTTGGACGAGAAGAACCAGTGGTATAGTATTATTGCTTTGGAGAGTATTGTGAAGGAGAATAGGAATGCTTGAAAGTTTTAAATATAAAACTGTATCGTTTCGCATACAGACCATACCGGTTAGAATGTCCAATTTGATGCTTAGTACAGGGCTTGAATATATTTCGTTTGGTTGACATCATGGATACCGCGGTACTGATGCGGAAGCGACCCGGATTTAGTCGCTTTCGGCGGAAGGTGGTACCGAGAGTTACCTAATGAACACCTAAGTGAAATAAATGCATATGGGAAAGTGTAATCAGCGTTGCGATAATCTACAAGTGCTTGCTATCCATAATTATATGATATTGAGATGAAATTTTCAATCACGTGAAGCACCATCACGCAATACAAGAATTAGCCAGTGACATCAGATCTAAGAAGCGTGCCTTTCATAGATCGCAAGAAAGATATTGATGAGAGGTCAAAAGACTAGTGCGGAAAGTGGGGTCCTAGATTCTCCATCCAACATGGGACTTTTGCTGCCATGTCTCTCGCTTCAGCAGCTTTACCACCACACGTTTACGATGAGGTAAGCTCAACTGATGTGATCGGTGGTCTTGAAATAATGCTAAGATTTGGCTGGAAAGATAAGTCGCGAATTATCGAGGTGTGGCAGGATTCAGAGATCTCCATGCTTCAACGACCATAGTCCTTGGCCATGACAGAGACACTCGTTCTGTTACAAGACATAAATTGAAAGTGACGGTATGCCTGGACTGCTTGTTCGGCAAAGTAGAGCTGCGTTTCCGACTAGCGCAATGTGCTTTTGGAAGTCTCTTATTCTTTTACCGGATTGCACTCTCTCCCGCCTTTCTTTAATATCTGTCGACTTTGTTTAGATCGAAGCCGATAAAAGTTTCTGCAATTAAGTCTTCACTTACAATTCTCCAACCTCTCTCCGTTTTTTGTAGGCAGACACTGTGTGCGTTACGAAGCTAGAGCGGCTCTTTATAAAATAATTTTTCTGTTGGACGTCCGAAATAGGTTAGTCGGCTTCGCCGCCATTGGGTGGATGGTCAAATGCACTAAGCTAGCTCCCTGTCTTATTTACAGCTCCTCAGACATCTTCTCTCCTTAGACAGACGCATCAAAATGCATGGTTTACAGACTTAAATTAACGCCAGAAGCCTGGCAGAGGAGGGCTGTTGTATCATTCATTCACGCCCCGCCATCAAACATGTCATCACCTTCCCCTCTTCCGAACCCTACCCTCCCTCTCCTCACCCGTATATCCTACCGCGCCAGTCTCCTCACTTTCCACGCCCTCTCCCGCGTGTTCTTCACCATACGCAGAATATTCAAGAGCCCCACGCCTGGCACAATACCAACACTTATCAAATCATATCCCTCTACTCCGCACTTAAAGAACCGCATCTTCTACCCTCCAACCTACACCTCCTCTTCTGCACCACCGCCCCTTTACTTGTCCATGCATGGTGGTGGCTTTGCATTTGGCGAACCGGCTCTCGACGACATCGTCAATGCAAAAGTTTGCTCCGACTGGAACGTCCTTGTCATCTCTCTCGACTATCCCAAAGCGCCCACAGTCCGCTACCCTGTACCAACACAACAGATCATCGCCACTATCCTGTCAGTCTTTGACGACAAGTCTCTCCCTTTTGACCGCAATCGCGTCGCTATCGGCGGCTACTCAGCTGGAGGTCAACTCGCGCTCAGTGCCTGTCTGGATGCCCAGCTCAAAGGCAAGATCCACGCCGTCACACCTTTCTATCCTGTGACCGATGCCACGATCAGCGCGGCTATAAAGAAGAACACCCGACCGTATAGGTACGAAGGCGAGGTTGACGGCCTTATGAAGATCATAGCACTATCTCATTATGCCTACGTTCCTGCAGGACAGGACTTACGAGCTCCGGGTCTGAGTCCGGGATTTGCCACGCGAGAGGAGCTACCTGAGTGGATTTGCACAGTGGGTGCAGAGCTTGATGTTCTGTGTAACGAGGCTGGAGCTATGATGGGGCGTTTGGCGGGTAAAAAGCTTGTGAAAGTTGGGGAGACGGAAGGATTGGGTGGGCAGGATAGAGATGGATTTGAGGTTGATGGGGGGAGACTGAAGTGGGTATTTGTCAAGGGTGCCGGTCATGGCTTTACGCACGGATGGGGTGCGTCTAAAAGTGATGTAGAGAAGGCCAAGAAGGTCTCGGATGAAGTGTTTAAGATTGTTGGAGAGTGGCTGTTCAATGGACCTTTTATGGTCGAGAAGTAGTTTGTGACCGATTGAAAAAGTAATCTGGCGATCTCCATTACCTGATTGAACACTTAAGGATCATCATATTACAGGGCATCTGATAAACATTTATTGCCATCTCACAATTATCTTGCATCTATCAACTGCAGCATGTGCCAGTACCACAGTGCCACTACTGGGCCGGCTTCTGGAATGTAGGTTAAGTCTATAATTCAAGGTAGGAATGAGAGATTCGAAAGTGCAGGGCCAGAAAAAGACTGACGATTTCAAGTTCAAAAGAGGGATTTGCATGAAAATGATTCCTCAGCTTCCGGTGAGTCTGACGCCCCAGCCTGAAGAGGAAGTAAGCCAAGGACAAAATCAGCTGGAACATAGCAGATAATCAAAGCATCTTGTCTTGGCGAGACCTAGACACAAAAATAGCGCCTCGTGTACCCACCTTTCATCAAAAATACTTTTTTGGAGTGGTTCAGATGATAGACTCCAGTTTCGAATCCCTTCGCGTTGAGAAAAACCATTCTAGGGGCTGAGATTGAGATCGAATCTAAGCTATACAGCATCTTTCGCTCACGAGAACTAGAACGTCCGTTCTACATCTGTGAATTCTTAGACGCTTACTATAGTCTCGCACATAAAATGCCTTTACCCTCCCCTCTGCCGGCGAAAGCAAGCATTCATCTTCGGCGACATTAATCACGTGTCAAATTGCCATTTCTGCAACCCTCCCCTATGGCTCTCCTTCTTTGGTACCCTCGGAGCAGAAGCGGGTTTCAAATCAGCAGTTTGCGCATAGATCTGCGCATCCGAGGCGCAAGTCTTCTTATGAACCTTCCAATCCTTCTTCTGGCAATCCCGAGAGCAGTACCGTACTGTCTGGCACTTGGAGCAGGGCTTGAGTGGCTTTTCCGGATCAGTTTCAGAGGTACCACAGTTTGCGCATTTCTTTGTCAAAATCGTGGAACTTGATGAAGCCTCTGTTTGATGTTCTGTGAAGCTGTTAGATATTGCGGCTATAGAACAAATGCAAAAGCGGCGACAGTTACCAGATGCGGGCCCTGTGGGACTTTGAACTTCAGAGCGGTCTGTCGTGGCTCCGCCGGGTTGGTCATCGATCGATGTCTGTATCGGTTGGTCTGCCATTTTTCATTGCGAAGATGTGTTGTACTTGCTGATTCTGCGAGAAGAAATTTAGGTGAAGGTCTGGTCTCTCGAATTTTTTCACGCCGTTATGGATAACCGAGAGAACCACGTGACAAATTCAAAGTTCTCTCCCCTTTTACGTCCGCGTCCCTAGCGAGGTATCTTTTGCAGGTTGAAGATTAGACGTATGGTACCTGTGAGTATAATTTAGCTTTTCGGATGAGCTGTCATGGTCTATATTTCTAGACTAAACGATCTGCCTCTGTTTTCCTAGGCCTTGATTCTTAACTCCCGAAGTCCGTACCTACGTCTTCCTGAGAATTTTTAATTGATAATACATTGATACTAGTATATATCACGAGGGAACTTAAATATAATATAGTTGGATCCTATCGATTGCTCGCGAATTGTGCGTATCTTGTTTTGGAGCTGATGAACGAAGGGGTGCACAAAAAACCAAGGGAGAAAAATGCTGACGATGATGCCGCTGCGAATATTCCATAGAAAATACGTCGAGCAAACGATTAGAAGTTTAAAGATTATTACTAGCAAAGTTGGATTCCATTGACAAGAAACGTTTACAACTTTCTTCGACTTTCGTTTCTAGGACAGATATCTCAGCTGAAAGTCTGCTGCTGCTGCTGCGAAAACTTTGCTCTCCTGCCATCAGAGTCCAAGTTGCATTACTTGGCAAGGATGTGGCCTACTTGGAGATACACGCACTCGACACCATTATAAGCCGCCGCTCGGTGAGTGTCTAGACGTCACTCTTAGGTTAACCACCTCTCGCAATGTTTCGGAGGCAGTGAATCTGGGGTAACTCGCTAAATTCAGGGGCTAGGGATTCTGGTCAGTCCCTGAAGCTGCCTGAATTGTCCCTTGGGCGGCTTCATTGGGGCGTTCCGGCCCCTGCAGGGTTGGCGCGCGCTAGGGTCAGGCGACATTGACCACCGACAGCACCTGATCAACCCTCAGATCTCGACCTGCATTCTCTGACAGACACCCAAGTTGGAATCAAAATCGTTGCCAACACAAACTCTCTGAACTTCTCCCATAAGTGGTAAACCCTCGGTCGCATTCATACTCACAGCAACAGGCTCGCAAGTCACGAGAAAAGCCAGTCGGGTTCGAGCTCGCGATGCCGCCCAAATCAACTGTCCTCCTCCCCTTGTACATCTATCCACTTCCAGGGGCTTGGGAGCCTCTCTACAGCGCGTATGTCTATATTTCACTCTCTTCTTAGCAAATGTAGAGGCTCCAACTAATCTTGACACAGGATCGCTAATAATCCTGACCTTCAGTTCATCATCATTCTGAATCCGCACAACGGACCGGGAGCGGCTTCACTCCCAGACGAGAGCTATTCTCAGGAAATTCCAAAACTCAATTCTCAGCCTAATGTTACTACCATTGGCTACATCCCTGTCGACTACTGTAAGAGGAACCTCATAGAGGTATTTCGAGACGTGGCCAAGTACGCAGGCTGGGCAAAAGACAAGGCTAAGACTGGTCTCGGCGTCAAAGGAATCTTCCTTGACGAAACGCCGAATGTGTATTCGGCGAGCAAAGCCTCATATTTGGACACTGTCAGCGAATATATCAAAGCTTCAGCGGGCATCTCTGGAGAGCGGCTGGTAAGTTTTGGAACATTCATAACAGAAACCATTGGCTGTTTGAGTATCATCAGTTGAAGCTTATGCCTTTTGAATAGGTGATTCATAACCCCGGAACGGTTCCTGACCCAGAACTTGCGCAATCCGGCCCGGATATAACGACAGTAGTCGAAGAAAGCTATGCAAATTATCAATCAGCTTTGCTCCAGGAACGGCTTAGGGCGTTACTACGTTATGACCGAACAAGATGCGCCTATATGATACATTCGGTTCCAATACCTAAGATGAAGAATTTAGTGCGTGATTTGCGTCATCGTGGGGAGTATTTGTTTGTTACCGATCTGTGCTCCGATTACTACTGTAGTTTCGGGCCTAGTTGGAAGCAGTTCATCGAGGCCATGAAAAGTTGACAGACATAGATGTCATGAGGCGTATCATTCAACATATTTATTGAGGGAGCCTAGTCTTAGCCGAAAGAGCTGCATTGCAGCATTCAGCCGCCAATAGCCTCGGATTTTTCTTGAGTCAACATCTGGTGAATGAATTTTCGTTCAAACTGCATCAAGATGACGATTTCCATCAGTTATAAATCAAAGTTCAGCTCACAATTTCTTCCACTATGGAGTCATGGACTGCCGCTGAACTTCATTTCCAAAAAGGGCTTTTCTTTTCTTTCAGGCTTTTTCTCCTGTCTCCAATGTCCCAACAAACTATGCCAAGCCGAGCTGAATGCAAGAGTCCCATTCAATATGTGGTGTTTTTGAGCAAAGAGCTTGATATAGGTTTTAAGTAAGGTCCATGATTCCGTGCGGGAATTTATCGAAATTACCCCTCTCCCCCTTGCACGTCAACTGTCATTCAGCTCTCCCTGTAATCTCGTTGATCGCCGCTAGTTGTTTTTTCGTATTGCATCCTTTTCCTCGAAAAGGTCTTCACCCGTCTTCAGTTTCGACCCAGGAATACAAACAGTAGATTCGACTTCCTCACACTCAAAGTCAACTACACCGCCTTTTGAACCATCCGGTCCTTTTTATGTGACATACTCAGATACAAATAATGAGATCCAGTTTATTCAAGCGTGATTGAAGCAAATAAAATTACGCCAGGAAGTTCTTTGCTGATGGATTGATTCCCGTTGATCACCGACGTCTCTGTTGATTACGTCGGGTTCTCAATTATCCCTCGCGGGTGTAAGCACTGATTCCTCATCCTCGACAAAGAAAAGAGGAGGCACGTGACCGAATCTGCAGAGTCCCCGTCTTGGTTTTCATAGTTACATCTGTCTACTACAACTGCGACCTCGCTAGTTGAACACTTAGAGATGGGTAGATAACTCAAGAGATGGGAAAAGTTTCATGAACTTAATTGACTTCCACCGAACAACTCATACTCGATACTTGCTCTACGATCTGTATAGCATCACCCTAAAAGATTATATGAACATGACAGAACAGAGCTAGTGTTGACACTGAACCACAGATTCATGTGCCATTGGCTAATATGTGATATTGGTGCGGATATGAACAACAACTAGGCATTTGGACGTGTATCAGGAGAATTACCTCTTCTTCAAGTCGGCCTCGAAAATATGCTTTTGTTTCGATGATGATAAGACTCCGTATCTATTTCTCATTGCATTCCCACATTCCTGACGACGAAGTGGTGTAACCAGCACTACTTGGTCCATGGTCAACAAGTAACACAATGAGCTAGCATTCAACTTCATCGCTAGCATGACGAATGTTAAAGTTCAATAAAGTATGGGAGACTTAAGGAACCAATCCATCCAGGGGGTAGCAAGACTTTAAACCTGCACTACAAACTACGACGGGTGACCGCTCTTATGAAATGGAATGGACAGATAATCTTGTAGACTTCAGCTTCATTCATCAAGCTATCTTCGATCTTCCGACACCGGTCATGATCCTTGATTTCGTCCCTACATAACCGCAATACCAGTAGAAGGCTTAAAAGACTTCGAGACCCAGCACATCACCCGCATCAGAGCAAACCTGAACCCAAATGTCCTTCCTAGACTTACTTCTCGTCCAGCTTTCAATAGAAGGGTCGATATCGGTGGCAGCAACATAGAAAGTGTCATGTGGCTACGCCTCGAGATGTTGTTTCCATATCGTCGTATTGAATCGCTGGTGAATCGTTGATCAAAATGCATCGGAATAGCGAACGTATAAATAGACGATCGTCTCAAACTCGCGGTAGATGACAAAAGTCTCCGAAAAAATTCGTTCGTATGGTGATCGTGTGCTTCGTGAATAGTCGTAGATCATGTTCGATTGGCGAGATATGCCAATTGGGTCTGACTCCTGCAGACGACAAACATAGGTAGGCAACTGGCGGTAGCTTGGTGGTCGAAGCGTTTGTCTCCTTCCCAACCCCACTTTCAATAAGAGATCCGTCTATACAGGAAGAACGCGTCCTTGCTCTTGCCTTTTCAACGCAATACTTATGAGAGACATCAGTCCAATGGCAAGGATAACCGCACACAGGCTGATTAGGACGATAGGAAGTGTTTCCAACATGATTGAGATCGTATATAGGAATTAGGATGGACTATGCGTGCAATAGCTATTGAGGTTCAAAAGAATGAACGTGGTGTACCTAAAAGGTACAGTAACGACTGACAGTAGGATTCCAGAGGGCGGAAAATTGGAAAAGACGAGATGAAAAATCAGCTCACGCGTGCCTGGCAGCGGAAACCCTTCGATATATGCAGATGTTCAGCTCCTGTGGGGAATGGATGAGCACTAGGTCAATCCGTCCCAGCGCCGTTGCACGCGTCATCAGGGCGTTCTCCGCAACAGGAAAAGAAAGAACACGGGCGTTTGCGCTGATCCCTGAGTTCCCGCATGCGCCTTCAAATCAGAAGCGCGCATTGCGAACTGTGCCTGACTAGAAGACGCCATCCGAGACTGAGCGTGTCGGTCGTCGTGTGAGAAGGAGGATCAGGCTATGGTCGGTGCCTTGGCAGCAACCTGGAAAGCATGAAAGCACCGAGATCCGAGCTGCACCACCACGAGGTGATAGCCACTGATAAGATAAGTTTACAGCTTTTTTGACAAGGAAAATACGAGGAGCATAATTCTACTGCCTGGAATTTTCGAATTGGGAAACCCAACAACAGTACCAATGGCGAAGACAAGGTGAGGTGCAAGCAGAAAGCGCAAGGAGGGGTTTAATTATCGATTTGATACATGAGCTTGGCAGTAAAAAGCTTGTCGTGGGTTTGTGGGACGATCTTCCTCCGCCACTCGAATGCTGTCGTCGGGATTCTCGGCAACGGCTCAGGGGTGATTTCTATTTGGGGACGAATCCATCCCGCTAGAAAGGCACGAACTGCACGGTACCGGGACCGGATGCTTTCTCTTTCCGCATCTCTTTCTCCATCACATCGTCCCATGTGGATATTCAGCATTCTTCAAACGTCGAAGTTATTTCTCGACATCCTCGCACTCAATCCTGCTTTCAATTACGTCATGATTTGTCCTTCGAACTGCTACCTCAAGCAGCGGCCCGGAATTACTTCGTTGCCGTTTAGTGCTCATTATTTCCTCGATTGTGTCTCTTCCGCACAAGGTCAGGATTCATGTAACAGCAAAAGTCTCCAGCTTGACTCCCTGCTCTAGCAAAGCTTCAGGGAGCAGACGAGGGTCAGAATTAATGATCTCTCCTGTCTCCTTGTTCATCCATTTTTGAATGCGATGGGGATCATCATTCTCGAGCGGCTCCCATTTATCAGGAACTGGCCCCAAGCGAGGATCACTTCTAAGGTCCACTGCAATATTGGTCTCGGGGTTATAGAAGCGTTGTTGCCAAAACCCACGGGCGTTCATTGCGCGCTTTGCTATCCAAGGTTCGGGTACTGGTCCAAGCAGACCTTCGCCATTTACTAGTCCATAGAGATAGGTGTGGCCAACGAATTTGTATGTAGAATCTGATGGGTTTTTGCGCAATATCAATGGTAAGTGACAACCAAGAATGACGCAAATTATATCCCCTAAGAAATAAAGTTAGCTTCGTAGTAATCAGGCGCTTCCGCAACTCGAATAAATCAGGTGTCGCTATCATGTCCATTTCATGTCCACTCACCAATCTGGACATCTCCTGGTGCAGTCCCGATGTATCCTTCCGCTGTATGGATCAGCCTTCGTTCTTTCAACCATTTTAAATAATAATCCATGAGATATTCGTCACGGTAACTATTTGCCGCGTTCTCCAAAATCATACGCCGTGCTTCTGGCAGCGTCGAGTAGTACGGAATATTTGCATTCATCACTTCGTCGTTAAATTGGCCTCGATGAAGCACGTGAGCATATGCATCAATCAGAGTTTCGCCAGTTGGATACTTCAAGTTCTGCAAGTTCTCAATTCCAACTTCTTCAAGGAGCTCCGAAACGTCGCCTCCAGGCTTATATGTCCATTGCGAAATGCGATCCACTTTTGACAGCTGAGCTCCTGTTAGCTCGAGGATGTTCGGTTCTATGTAATTCCAATGAGCAGCGGAATCACCACTCGTGCGTAGCTCGAGATAGAAATAGTCTCTTTCTTCATTCTGGGTCGACCCTAATGTATCCAGATTGCAGCGTTAGCTTACCGCTTTCAAATTTAGAAGTGATTGAGGGGCAGGATGCGTGTGAGTAATGAGACAGAAGGGATCTGTTGCAAGTACAACTTGAGGTAACTTCCACAGCTAAAATCGTTATAAAAATTGGGGACTTACAATCCGCCAGCCATGAAGGCCAATCCGAACTCGGCGGGTGCCCATCGCAGTGATCCAGAAGTTCCAGTCGTCGAGTCAGAGATGTAAACTTCAAGAACGTCGCTCTATACCCTTCGATTGTTGATAACGTATAATCTGGTACGATCGTGCTTCTGACGATGTCTGGAGCCAGAGCAAGAATTCCGTAAATCTTATCTAGTGGATTGACACACCCTCGAGCAGTGTTCATGGTAAGCAAATGCGGTACAGGCCAGCCCATGACTGTGTTGCACATATCTCTCAGCTTTCCTACTCGCTCCAGCAAGTTTTCGGGTGCATGGTGGACCCCGACTCCTAAACAGAGCACCGCTCGACGGAAGTAACACCATTCTACCCACTCTTTCCCGCACTGTATCAACGCCCTTCTTCCAGCGAGTTGAATTTCCTGCACTACCCAAACGCGCTCGAACCAGGGCCGACTGATCACATCATAAATAGCTTGAAAGGTGTCGTCATCGTACGGTAAATCTCCTCTAGAGTTTGCCCAGTTCTCTTCGGTCGCGTCCGGCGATGGCAAGAGCGCGCAATCACACCCATAGTCGACCTGCTTTCCTATGTGTTCCAGCGCTGATAGAGCCTCTGCACTATCGCTTGTGGAAGGCCCCAGCCAAACAACAACATGATCAGCATGCTTGTACAGATCTTTCATCCTCAAGACTTGTTCATTTCGCTCCTCTACGTCGGCCTGGTTGATACAAATAGCATCCACCCAGAGTGTCCTTGGACGATTGACGTATCGCAAGTGCTTAAGCGCGACAGCGAGATTCTGCTTTATCTCCAAGGTTCGTTCTTGGACTTCCTTCGTGGCGAGACGTTTGACTCCTTTTGCTTGGCTCACAACATAGGCAGTCTCGGGATCCGTGTCGGAGCCCCAAGTATATGATAGGGCCTCAAACTTGAGCTCGGATCCATCAGTGCTACGTTCGCGAGGTTTGAACTTCATTCTGGAGGATTTGAATCTCTCCTTGAATCTTTTGATTTTGTCTCTGAAGGCAGGAGATTTCCATTCCCAGCAGGCATTCGTCCAGCATAGGTTCTCGTCGTCCCATAATGTGTAGAGAACACGGCCTTCGATGTTTTCATGCGCGTACCATCCATCAGGCAGGTCACTCGCTATCGCGTTGATATCCACGGGAGCTGGAGTTTCTTTCTCTTTGACAGTAAAAGAGACATTTGAGATTGTCATTCGAATAGGGTCGTCGAGATGAGGACTCGGGAGCAGAGTCAATAAGCGAATCTCCTGTTTCGCTTCATCGAGCCTTGGATAGGTGTATGCAGGGATGGCCGTCATGATGAACAACGCCCGAATTCTCCGACATAAGATGCGACGAAATGAGATGCGACAAAATGAGATGAAGTTCAGAAAGAAACAATCCACGGGGTTGGGGAGATAAAGTTCTGGGCACGGTTCAACCCCGAAATGCAGCCAAGGATTCTACGCCGCATTGAGGCTGTGATCTCCACAATTCGAGACACCGAAAACCATGTCTTGAATTGTCGTTCCCCTCTCCTTCACCTACTTATAGATATACTGTGAACCAAAAAAGATTACCAACCAGCAGCAGCTGAAAGCGTCTAGAGAACTTTTATCCTCGGTGTCCTCTATGCCTCATCTGACGATGTCGATCCTATATCCTTAAGCGCGCGCTCCTTCCCAGATATCTCCCCAGCCTCATCCATCAACTTACTATGAGCTTCGGGCACTCGATCGGTGATACCTTTCTCCTCATCAATCTCACATATTAAACCGCTCAGTGATCTCTTGAAGTATGAGGCGAACACGACAAACTCACGCACGAAACATCCAGAACGCATCGCGAGAAAATCTTAGAATCACGTGAACAGCGCAGGCCACGCTAGAGCCGTCTTGAGGCAAGCTCAGCTTCGATCCGTAGTAATTACACAGCTCTTTCTCGGCGCGGTTTCAGTTCCAGTAGCTTGTGTTCACATCCTCAAGCGATTGTTTTGAGAACTTTCCAACTTTGACTTGGTTCTATACAAAGAAGACGATGACCAACATTAAGAACTATATAACCAAAGAGAAAGTTGTGGGCAATTCTTGAACTGGCAAACTCAGTTGTTACCAAATGATGCATTTATATAAGGAATGGGAAATGGCAAGAAATTTGTTCAGAAAACTCGAGGTGGGAATTGAGGAATGAGAGATCTGTCTCGGACTAGGCAGATATTAAAGGCCCATACTAACGCCACATTGACGAGAATTAAACTTGTCTCTTAGAATATTCAACAGAAAGTTAAAAAGAGGCTGAACAGAATGTCTTAGCGAGCTTACGGGGAAGGTTGATTGGATGACTGCCGAGGTGGCATGCATAAAAAAATGACAGTTTGGACAGTTACACTGATGATAAAATAGGGCTTTAGAAGGAGTTTTACAAGGGAATTAATCAAGGGGAGTGATAAGCACTCAATGCTACATAAGCATAAGAGATTAATTCAAGACTACGAGAGAGCTGGGAAGTTGAAATGTCTTTTATGAGGAAAAGGATAATGAAGATTATTGAGAATATCCAAGTACTAGAAACTATCAGAATATGTCTAATGACGGTGAGATAAAGGATGGTGAGTTTTTAGGGAATCCGGTTGCACTTAGGTTGAAGAATTGGTGGATGAGAACCACTTGCCTGGAGCACACTCGAACTACCAAGTAATTGACGACGAAAATTTGGTTAAACGGTGGATTTCCCTTCATCCTCACGTATACGTACTAGAACTCTGAGTGGAAGTTCGAAAAAGATACGGAGATTCCAAATGAGAGCGCGTAAGGCGTTATGCAAATAATAGGTGAGATCGAGAACGAGAAAAGCAAAGCGCTGTCGAGAGTAAAAAATTCCAGCAAAGGCTAAACTCTCAAATTCACTGATTCAATCGGAGGTAAATTCGTATTCTCATCTGAGACAATGATAAAATATAAACTAATATTTTGCATCTCCGCTGTTTGTTTTACTGTCTGAGAATCAGGGTCTGGAATTTTTTTAGTCGGAAAGCACGACGGTTCTATTGATATAGATGTATATTTTAGGGTGGGAGTATCTTATACTCAGGCGCCCGACGCTTCCGAGTTACAAGCCTACAGGTTACAGGCCCACCTGCGATAATCTCTGCGATCAGGGCCTTTTGCTTACTCGCGGCCCCTATAACAAAATTTCGAGTTTTTAAAATTTTTACTATCTTTCCCAAATTATAGCTACAAATGCATTTTAGCGTTTTGTATTATTGTCTGAGATCAAGGCTCGAATTATTAAGTAGCTATGAAGAAATTTTCAAGTAAAAGGGGAGGCTTTGGCATTTTTAACGAGTTGGTAGCCTGAAAAGCAGCCTGCGCATAGCCTGCCAGCAACCTTAGGCTCACTAAGCTTTCTTCAACTCCAGTCGGGCGTTGACAGAGTGGGGCTCATGGCGCGGCAGCGTATGACACACACTTACTTCAGGATAATTGGTTTCTCACAGCGGTTACCATTCATACTAGCTGATTTAATTTGTGCCACTGGTCAACACGTCACCTACTGTGTAAAAGATTATAATATCAGCGATATATAATTTAGGATGTGGTCGAATACTATCTCAATCGGAACGAACCCAGGCACGGGCGCTGCCGCGAGCGAGCGGAGCTCCCTGCTGCCACCCGCTACCGAACCGCCCGCTCCAACAAGTTGGAAGTCGAATGCAATTTCAGTCCATTTGATGATATTTATCTATGCTTGTGGCATTGCTCTTCAGATTGTTCCAAGAATGGAGCAATATCAAGAGATTGTATGCGAAGAACATCGTTCTGGGCTTGGCAACGGTGATTCAAAGTCTCTAGATTGTAAAGAGAACGGTACAAGAAGAACTTATGTTGCTCCTAGGCTGGGAAAAGTTTTTGGGGATGGTTCCAGGTGAGAACAGTATGGTAATTAAAGCGGATACAAAAGAACTTACCTTATTCTTAGCTATATTTACTACCATCCTATATGCACACCTTGCCAACCGTTACGGAAAACGCAAAGTTCTAGCTCTCGCGATTCTCGGTACTGCCCTATCGCAAGCGTGGGTGATAATCATCTGTACGTCTATATTCCAAGCGAAACTATTCGATCCTAAGAACGCTCAGGTACTCGCATTTTTCCTCTTCTCATCCGTTTGGTATGGACCCAATGTCTCTTACAATTTATCGGTGGTGGCCCATCCGTCGTGGGTTGCATGTTGCACCTTCTGGCTCTGGGTGCTAAGGACAATGATATCACCAAAGTTAAAGAACCCTCGTCCAGGTCCACTGCTACCGAGACTTGGTTTGCTCCCTGGACCTCTGACACGAAGCCAACCGCGCTCTTCAAATATCACTCTGCGCTTACAGCAGGCACAGCGGTAGGTCTGCTCGCGAGCTCTCGTTCAATAACAGCAGGATACAGCATTTGGCTCCTATGGGTAATTGGAGAGGCGTTCGTGACTGTTAGCGGTTTGATAGCCTTACTATTGCATCCTGAGGATATTGGCGAAGTTTCTACTGCGACGCCAGCGAATAACGCGCATCTTATTTGTCAACTCCTTGCTGAAGTCAAAAAGCTCTGGAGGAACACCAAGTTGCTCGTCCATAATAAACAAGCCATCTTGCTCATTTCAATGTCTTTTCTAGGAAACCTAGGCTACGACTCTCTAAATATGGAGGTTCTTTTACCCTATATCTCAAACAGATATGGCCGGCGTCTTTCATCCGTAAGTCCTGCTGTCTTGTGATATGAGATGTGCCAATCAACAACGCTGACGATCTCGCCCTCACGTTGGATGGCTTTCAAAGTATGGGCAGTTGATCCAGGTCATTCTATTCCTGATGGCTTTGCCTATTGCTTCCTATAAACTCCAAACGCACTACGGATATTCTTCCCGGGCGACTGGAGATCGTCTTGCACTGGGAAGCGGTTTGGCTCTGATTCTCGGAGCATTGTGTCTTGCATTGGGTCGACACATTTTTTTGGGCGATTCTAGGTATGGTGAAGAAATTACTGGTTCAGATACTATCTAATCTTCATACCAGGTCATTTGGTTATGTCTGCTGGCAGTGGTTATATGCTTCTGGTTAGCTCTTTCGTGATGACATCCCTCTCGCCTGAGGATGCTACCATCGCGTACCCCATAACGACTATACTTGGAGTAATTGCCAATGGCCTCACAGGTCCGATGTACTCTAACTTAATCTCAATGGGGCTGGGGCTCTGGTATGGGTTGCCATATATTGTTGCTGCATGCGTACTGTTTTTGGCTTGTGGGATTACGATCTGGGCAGCGCGAACGAATACACCCTAATAATGATTAGGAGATCTAGAAATGAGCATAGTAGATGAAACTAGAGTGTAGATGGATGCGGTAAATTTACAGGAAATCTAGAATTGAAAGCATAAACTGATGATGCGACTCGTAGGCTATGGTGCCGAGCATATAGGAGCATGATCATGGAACGTTCGGTAGTCCACCCTGCTTTGATACATGGCAGTGACGAACCGACGAACCACACCATTCGGCCAAGGGGTCAGAGCCAGTTCGCTGAGTCGTCCGGCTGAATAGCGATAAGCACATTTCTTTCCTTTTCCCAAGAGTGGCTTATCAGGCAACAGGGTATTGGTCGTTCGACCCATTCACACGAGGTGGGCAGATTGCTGCGGAGAAACCGCAAAGCTTTACCGCATTCGGCTGCATATGCTTCGTCTCGAATAATCTGTAGTAGGCAGAGTCAAGTGACAGGCTATGTGATGCGGCTCAAATTGTGGGCGAATCTAAAATTCGAGGTGCGATGCGCACCTTTGTTTAAAGGAGCAGGCTCCTTGAATTTAGTCATGTGCCATGAGTCATAGCTTTACAACATGTCGAGTAGGAGCCAGAGACATCGAACCCGGGACTCAAGTCGGACCGAAAGCTACGAGTGGACTGAATGGGAATGGCTCGAGGGGGAGTATCGGCACCGTCGATCGCGAATTAACTCTAAAGGTACCGCACATCTATCTATATATTCTAAGAACCTACTTCTATCTCAGACTTCAAGAAGCTTCAATAGAATGAAGGAGAATGTAGTCCAACACTGACTGGGGATAGGTAAGCGCGTCTATGAATTCGAACCGCCCTATACAGAGTCAAACCACTCCGCACCTCGATACCTTTCGACTTCAAGCACCGCATTGCCATCTGCTAGTGAAACTATACAAGAGGACGATGAGCTATATCAGAATAACGAATTCGAGTATCAAAGCGAGGCTCAAAGGTCTACAGGGGTAAACGCCTTAGGAGAAGATGTATCGGATCTTTCAATCCATGGCACAAGCTCACCTCCTGTGCATAATGCTATAGAAGGTAAACAGACTGGGCATATATCACTACCGAAGTTTAAGAGAGTGTAGGCCAGATACAATAGATGCTGATGCCCTTTTTGGCAGATGCTACTTTCTCGCAGCCTGACTTTAGTTCAACTACTTCATGGCAAGGTGCCACACCAACGAACGATACATCGTCTATACCGAACGCTTGGGAAGATCCAGCAACTTGTAATAAGTCCTCTTCGTTTACAACAATGATCTATACTAAGCAAAACAGCATATGGACTTCAATACCCGGGGCCTAGTTATGACAATAGTTCATATGAGCAGACGGGTGACAAGTTCGACACTCAAGATAGTACTACGGATATCTCATACAACTCCTCAGCTACGGCAATGTCTTCTGGAAGCAATTCTAGACATCATCGAGACAACCACTTCGCCAACTTTGATCTTACTCATCGAAGTTCCCCAGAAAGAGTCTCCCAAAGACATTATCAGCCTCCCGAGTTATATTCCGAGAGCCGAACTGCTCAAGACACTGGCCTCGCCGGCCCTGAACCTCTTCTTGAGCGATTCGGGGAGAGTCCTGACAGACGATCCCTACACCCCGAATCATATACCGCCGACGAAGATCATCAGCAGGACTACTTCCCGCAACCTGCACAGGCACATTCATATATAGATAGGAACGTTCTATACGGTGACGAGGAAACAGCGGGATCATTTGATAGCAGAGATCATTCGGATGAGGACGACGATGACGATACAAACAAACAAAAACGACAGCAAATCATAGATAGGCCACCAAAGCCTGATCCTCAACCACCGCCGGTGCGTGTAAAGTGGACTTCTCCGGGGTTTAAGCTGACGGTAGTAGGACAGTTGTGTTCCGAACGTTGGCTGCGGATCGGGACCTCAGCGAATGGCAGGAGGTCCGGATCCTCGACCACCACCAGCTAGCAGTTCGCGCTCAAGCAATTCACATCGCACAAGAGACTCCGCATCTTCGGGTGCTCAAAAGCACAAGTCCCATTCAGGACGGAAAAGAAGTGGAGGAGATCAGGAGACGCGCCAAGTGTCCGAATCAGAGGATGTCGATCCAGAAACCAGAAAAGAGTTTGAGTGCTGGCTAGCAGAATATGCTACGTGGAAGAACGTCACCTGTGCATGTGGCTTCGGATACTACACAAAGCAAGCAAAATGGATCCCTGGTATAGAGGTCAGAGCAGGACGAGCACCGCCTAGACCTGAAACACCCACCAGCACCTGTCCTGGCATGCTAGAAGTCGTGACCTTCAACGAAGGAAATGGATGATGAATTTCCGAATGCAATTGGCTTCTTCTGATGCCAACACGATGCAGTGCTTTTTCTTCCTCCGTACTACTGTACGCGTTTTCCCATGAGTGGTTGCCGTGGGGTGGGACGTCAGGAGCTGTTGGCTTGTGGGCTGTTGCATTCTTGTCGTTCTGCTCCGATCAGTCTTGTATTCGGTTTTTTCGAAATTTATTTATTCTTCCCGAGTAAATATTCAACCCGTGCAGAACTGAATGAATGGTTATTCAATAATTCGGCGGTGTTCGAATAAATATTCAAATAACCGTACACGTGATCGTAAAATAGTAATCCCGGCCCCGCAGCCAATGGAATCCCTGTATTTACTCTCGCTTAGTTAAATTTCTCATAAGCATCAATACCATAAGAAACCATCACTAGTTAATTGCCCCTACCTAATACTATTTGTGACGCGCCGAGTATGGAGAAGCTTAGCGGACCACGTGAGGGGAGTAGTCACATGGCGAAAGAGAAGAGACTTCGGTATATCCTTAGAATAAACAACTAAAGAGCTCAGAAGGAGGGAAAGGAGCTCTCTATATACATGAAGAACCCCTGCCATAAGGCAGGGCGTTCGGAAGAAGGGAAAAGAGCGGCCGAGGCCAAGGGATGCCACGAGGCCGACTCGGGTGACGCACGTGCCTCAGGGGCTAGCCGAAGGCTGGGCACTGCACTGCCAGGCTAAGAGCGTCACACTACCCCCCCGTCCGAAAAAAGCTCGCCCTCGAGCGTCCAACTATTGCCTTGTCATTATCCAACTCGTCGTAGTCGTCTATGCCACTTTCGTACGCTTTAATCCATTTCGGAAGAGCTATAGGAGGTCCTAGGAGCTCTTTATTCGCTAAATGGAATTCTGTAAGCTTGCGGGAAGCATACTTGAAGTCTGAGGCAGAGTACCAAGTAAGGTCGACATCTCTATTCAGCCAACTAACGCGGTATTAAAGGTTGCCACGCTACTTCCGGCAAGCTAAGAGCTCTTCGACTTCGTACTCGTCGTCGCTCGTAATATTAATAAACGGGAGCTTTAATTACGTTTATTCGGGAAGAGAATCGTCGAGTGCTTTACGAAGCTTTTATAAAACGAATACGTTATATATCTTTATAAAGTCAGGTAGCTTAAGCCGAAAGGAGTTAAATACCTTTTTAATAATTTCGAAAAGTTTATTAGTAAACTAGTCGAGCTTCTTCGAGAGGCGTTAATTAAGAAAGTAATATATATTTAATTAAATGAAATTATTAATTTTAAAATCGATAAAGTGCTTTAAACGATTAGTAGTAGTAGTTATACGTTTTTGAGCTCGGCTTATATATACTTTAGTTAAAGTTTAAGCTTTATAATATCGAGTAATGTAGCTAAGCGTGTTTTTCTTATTTAAGTATTAAGAAAAAGTTATTATATTCGCAAAATCGATTTTTTAATTCTAATTTATATAAAAAGTATAATTATGCATTATTTCAAAAAGAAATAAATCTTTAAGTAAATCGTAAAGTAGAATAAATTACGTATAGTTTATTATTAGCAAAAACTCGCTTTAATTATTTTAGTAATAGTTTATAAAAAAATATAAATACTTTTGGAAATATTAATTATAAATTTTAATTTATTTATTAATTTGTAAGTAATTTATAATCGAGCGCTTTAAACTAATGCCGAGGATCGTATTTAAAGCTTCTTAAAATAAAAAATTAAATTAAAAGCTATAGTTAAAAAGTATAATTAAAAGTAGATCGAAATAATAGTAAATATAATAAATATAAAATTTAATAAACTCGCGAATATCGATTATTTTATAATACGATATTAAAAGCGCTTACTTACTAAAGTAGTTTATAAATATTAGTATATTATTATATTTATATTTATTTTTATTAAACGAATAGTAGTCGATTATAATATACTTTTAAAAGCGTATAGGAATAAGTAAAGAATTTAAAAAACTAAGTTTTTTATTATATAATACGAAGTTTTTATAATAAGTATAATAATTATAATAATATTATTTAATATATAAAGAAATACCGTATTAATAATATTGCAAAAAGAGAAGTTATAACGTTTTACTAATATTAAAATACGCTATAAGTATTTAATCGTAAACTTCGCGTATTAATAATATATAAAAATTATTAACGTTCGATATTATTAATCGATTTTCATATAATAAAAAATTATATTTTATTATTAATTTTAATATATTTAAAAAAGTTTACTATTAAAGAATTTATAAGAAAGAAGCTATTTTATTAATTATAAGAATTTAATTTATTACGCTGAAAGTTAGTAATAAAAAATTAATTTTTATAAGAAATATAAAATTCTTAAATAAAGTATTTTATTAAAGCTTTTTTATAAAAAATATGATATTGAAATAATTATTCTTAATAAAGTATATGAATAACTGAATAAATATCATATGGTTTTAGAAGGTGAATGTAATAATAATATAAATAAAAGTGAGTAATAAAAAATGTTAAAAATTGAGATGATATATAGTTAAGATGGTATAATTAATTTTAGAAGTTATTTTATATATTTAAGATAATATTAAAATGTTAAAAAGTAATAACTAAATTAGAATTTAAAAGTAAATATAAA
>VXCB01000246.1:0-31277 GCA_009613015.1 Mollisiaceae sp. DMI_Dod_QoI | reverse complement strand
TTGTGGAAAAAGGGCAAAATCAATTGCCCTTGTCATTAGAATTTGGCGATTTCATCGATTTTCACACTTTTTGATGTTCTCGCCAAATTTTCAAGTTTCGCACTAGTTAATTGCACCGCTGTAGCACAACGGATATCGAGATAAGTGATCAGACTTATACAAATTGGCTAACATAATCTCTGTTAATATATGAACAAGTACTCTAGCGCTTGAGCTTATTTCCTAAGATTATATATAAGCAATCATTAATTCATATATTTTTAAAAAATTAAAGTTATTTTACAAGTTTAATTATAGAAGGATTCATAGCGCAGCAAGTAATTTATAGTGGATTTGGGAATAAAGGTCAACTAGGCTTATTCTAAATTCGGATTTTAGAAATGGTACATTGCTTAGAAATATTATGGCCGTATGTTGCTTGGAATGTGTTTGGTGAGTAACCAATTCTAAAGCATTGTGATTGTGCTGCATAGTAATCATGCATTTTTTTAGAGCGCAGTCATTATAGCACAGAGCATGTATAAATGAGAGAACTATTTGGCAACTTAGATGCTT
Source organism: Mollisiaceae sp. DMI_Dod_QoI (assembly GCA_009613015.1). Lineage (NCBI taxonomy): Eukaryota > Fungi > Ascomycota > Leotiomycetes > Helotiales > Mollisiaceae > Mollisiaceae sp. DMI_Dod_QoI. The sequence goes on along the minus strand of VXCB01000246.1, from coordinate 30,722 downwards.
TACGTTTAATATTATCTCGAAACATCCTCGATCTTCCAGCGCTTTGCTGTCAGTCTAAATCCCTTGCATCACAACAATAAGAAACCAGACTTACTGGCTGCCTGGAGAATAAACCCCCAAACCTAGTTCGAGAGACAGCATTTAGAACTCTATCACCAAAATAATGGCAAACCCACAAGAGAACTGGGAAGAAGTCGACCTCGACTGGGAATTCTGGCCAGCGAGTGACCCATCAGGAATGTCCTACGCCGCCGCTTTCCACTGTAGCCTCCTCAAGCAAGAAATGAAAAAGCTCGCAGACCACGATCCATGTTATGCTATTCCTGTTGAGGGTAAACGGAACTTTTGGAGGGTTGATCCGAGTCGATGGCAGGTGGCGAAGAATAAGGTTAATAATACAAGTTGGAATCTTATGAGGCGTTGAGTGTCGGGAGAGAGTCGGATTTGTTTGCGTGGCTCTTTGGTTGAGTTGTTTAAGGGGTTATTGGAAGGTTGGGTTGGTCTGGACAGTGTGTATTGGGAGATGGTTACCTGAAATATGATCTTTTAATAATACGCGTTGTCATATCTCTTGGGATACTCATTTTCGATTGTGTTTCAATATAACAAGTGTCAGGATTCATTTGTAGGGTATATAATCATTTCTATTTTCTCCACTGTATATCGTAGCCTCATAGATTCATTCTCAACGAGATATAACGCCCTCCACTTCGATACCACTAGGTTTCGATCGAACTCCAAGTTCACAAATGTAACAAAGCCTGTCTGAAACCCATAAGAAGCAGAATGATAACCGTAAGCTCACCATTACTGAAACCCAGAGACAGTGCCATAACCTACAACTCATCTCTACCGCCCAAAGCTCTGACCGCTAGACTTCTCGCCACTTCCTCAACGTCACTCATCTCAACCCACTCTCCCTCACCAGCAACGATATCGCTCTTCACTCCAACGCCATCCCAATTCCCTCCAGTCAAGGCATGAACAGACTTGAGAGAAGGAACATTAACCATCCACCACCCTTTCCCAAACTCCTCCTCAACAATGGAAACAGGATCAAAAGACGGAGCCACGAATCCCATCGTCGTGTTCGTTTCTCCCACAACAGCAGTAACTCGTCCGAACGCCCTCAAACTATACACCAAACATTCTGCAGAATTCCAAGTCTCATTAGACGTTAGAACGAATAGAGGTTTCTCTGCCGCGAATCGGACCGTGCCGAAAGGGAGCTGGTCTGCTGACAACGTTACGATAGATTTATTCACATATCCGTCCCTATCGACGATGTCGGAAATGTGAAGCGGGTCGGGTGAGTCGAGGAGATAGGAGAGAATGAAAGCTACATTCTGGTCAGGTCCGCTGCTAAAAGGATGCCGGAGGTCAAGGATCAGAGCTGAGGAGTCTGCGATGCTACTCATGATTGCCCCGATACCAGCGCGAACTTCAGGGAACTTTGTAGTTGGGATAAATCCGTTGATTGGAAGGGTCGCGATCGTCCTTCCAGGAAGGGATTCGGTGTCGAGGGAAATATTTCCGAAACCGTAGTTTTGCGCCTTGAATTGCTCTAGTAATTCCGCAAACTCGGGCTCAGGGGAAGGCTTCTCATCTTGTTCGGATTGAAGAGAATAAGGCTCGTGGAACCAGATCGCGATGTGAGCATTGTCCGTAATTGCGCGTATATCCTCCATGAGGCGGATGGAAAACTCGTCACTGCCTGCAATACCTCTATATTCCTTCATATTCCGCTCCAGGGCAGCATTAATCTCCTGACCCAAGCTAGGATCCAAAAACCGCTCTTCAATCAAGGTCGTCAATTCATCCACGACCTTCTTCCTCAAGGTCTCTGACAGTGGTCTATAAGCTTTCGCATAGCTCTCTCTTGTCTTATCACTCATCGGAATCATTTTTAAGGGCGTATTGATCGGCCTGAACAATAACTGCTGAATGGGATGATTCTCCTTCTCGACATTGACAACCATCTTCACCCTTACATATCTAAGAAATTTTTTACCTTCCAGCACAACGGAGACCGTCGTTCCGTTTTCAGACGCATATTCGACATCTGCGATATGGAATGGTCCAGTGGCGGTGATTAACGCAACGTCGTGCTCGAGAGATGGGGAAATTGGGCAGTTTTCGACGCAGGTGGTGTTTTCGGCGTGGTAGGTGGTGAGGAGTGTTAGATTTGCGCTATTGAAGACGGAAAGCCAGGTTGAGAATTGGGCTGATGCGGGGTGCGAAGGGGAGAGGGAGGTATTGACTGTTTCTAATTCTGAGGGGTGTGGGGTAGCGGCTGCGCTCGAGAGCGAGGCTATTCCTAGCAGTGCTAGGAATTTCATGATGGGCCTGATGCCACCGTGTGCGACAGATGGCTCGAATGTTTTGAAGGTATCCTGTATGATTATTCTTACGTATACCGATAGAGATTCAGTTCATGAGTTGACATAGAGAGATGGGGTGAGGAAAAGCCAAGTGATAAGTACCTAGGCAACAACTTGAGTGTCAGCCGGATGAATCCACCCTACGGCCTCGGGAGCCAATGCCGATCCTGAAAACTTCGTGCGGCGCATTGCTGTGCCCCTTCAAAACGAATGGCTATGCAGCAAATCTTTCGATGCGCATGTTCACCGAGTTCTGAGTTTATCCTTCTTTGTAAATACTGGGGTAGTGTCACCGGTTGCGCTGGTAGCCTAGTCTACACATACGCTTCGGATCAACCGCCTTACCATTCAAACAGCCTTGAAACATGAGAAAGTAAAGTGGTTATAGCGGTATAGACCTGTATTTGTTTGAAATTTGAAGAAAATGAGCCTGTGAGGTGCTCAAATCGAGAGAGCATTTGTATATGTTGTTTGGTAAGATCTGGGGTGGAGAAGTTGAGAAGCCTGAAGGATAAAAACTGTAGTCCTTTTGCATTTAATATTTTTATTTTAAGATGCTCAAATGCTTGTGAAAGCTTGATGCAACGATTCCTCTTTGCATCGGTGGACTCTTTGAATTTTGTTCGAGGATATATCATACTCAAGCACTGCCTCGTGCCTAGCGATTCAGGGCGCATGTCCTTGTCCTCCTGACTAAGACACAAGGCTACACGAGGCTCCAATGACTCCCCACCTAAAACCCATTCACAAAACCCATTTTCAAAGAGTACTTAAACGTTGAGTTTTTTTTTATCGCCGACTCCATTATTGTCCAACAACATATCTCTGCAAGATCGCATACCCTCCCAAACCCTCAGAAAGACTATTTGTCTAAGACCGACATATCACTGACAAACTCACGATGTCTGCCACGTACACCCAACTCCCAACATCGCACCCAGAATACAGCCTCGACTTCGATGAGAAAGGTGCTGAACCAAGCATTCTCACACGCCAAAACCTGATGGAACTGTACCAGATCAACAGGTTCAACCCTTTACAAATAAAGAAAATGGATACGTTGCTGGACGATGCCGTGAAAAGAGGACTTATTCGAAGAGTTAAGGATGTGGAGAATAGTTATGCGGTTCCGATTTATAAACATGTTGTGATGTCGAAGGATCGATCGAGATTAGAGTTTAAAGCTCCTACGGAAGAGGAGTCGTGGTGAGGATGCGTGTCGTAAGAGTTGTTGATGGCTGTGGTTATTGGGACTAGGTGTTATGTTTGGAGTTGAGGGCTTGAGTGAGCGTGTTTTAAGGCTGTGATTTAGAAGTTTTAGTTTGCGATTTTGAGAATCGAGGTTGAAACTCTTGCGATGTGATGAGCGATGATTTCAGAGATATTACAACTCTTTGCTGCAAATTGGTCCTGAATGCAATGACCGCGAATATTATTGCTAGGTCATATGTTTTAGAGCTTGTGAGATTTACAGCTCCGATGAGGATTTGGGGGTCAAGATGATACATTGTGAATGTCGGTGCTCGTGTTAGAGAATTTGAAATCGAAATGTTGAACACCGATAGAGAAATCTAAGCAATACACTTTCATCTGATATAGTAAGAAGTGCGCCGTCCCGCCTTGAAGCTCAAAACTTTGCTATCAATATTAAGAGATATTGTCAAGTGTAGTCAGACATAAGGAGAGTATTGACACTGAGAATTTTCCAACTTCAGGCCATATCACGTGCCAGGGTACCTGAAGTGCTGAGATGTGTTTATTCGCAATGTGTTCCTCGCTGTTAATTGACGATTTTCCGCTAGCTTCCAACACCACAAACCGTCTCAGCTATCTCCCTAACATAGACGTTCCAAATCTCCTCAAACTTCGCCTGAAATCCCTCCACAATCTCCTCGTCTATTTCTTCCACGTCCGCTTCCTCCATTTCCTTCTCGAGATCCGACGACAACTTTCCAGTTTGTTGACACTCGTGTTTCTCTCCGCAACTGTCACATTTCAGATGATTGTCAAATCTCAACATCGCCTCCTCAACCATCATCAGCCATTCCTCCTCAAGTTCCTCTCGAGCGTGGTCTGGCAGACGGAAATCCGAGTCCGCCATGTGTTGTGTTCGAGCAACCGCTTGTAGGTGCCCCAAACGCGCATAGCTGATTGGTGGTGGCAGTTCCGGCTTGCTTTCTGTGGGTGGTCGTGACTTTGCGCTTTTGCTTTTATGCTTGTTTTGTCGTGCAATTCTAGCTTGATCTCGTGCCCACTGTTGTGACATGGTGAATGGTGACAGGTTGAATTGAAGCCCTAACTTTTGGGTCCAGGTGAGCCTCGAATGTAGCAGTAGCGTGTCAAATCTTCGTATGCTGGCTTAGTATGGTGTGGTGAATGCGACTTAACAACGCAGATGAGAGAATGTGAGTCAAGGCTGGAGAGGTATTTGTGCGAATCTGTATTTTCAAGTATAAACAGTCTCGAGTCTGTATTGTTCGTAGCTGGGTGTAGATATCATTGACTTGGAGTTGGTCAAATTGGAAAAGTGTGTCGAAACGAAGATGATTCATGCGTATCGAAATAAAGAAATATAGAACTTAAATAGAAGACCAACGTGAAATATCGTACGATACTATGGACTCATTTTCAATTGACAACTTTTAGATATTGACAGCAGAATAAAAGGGAAATTGCCGATACTTGAACGAAAGGAAAGCTAGACTGAAAAGTTTCAGGGGCCGCAACGCAGAGAAAAGAGCTTTATGCCAGAATCGTTGAATTTAGCCCGGCTCTGAGTGGGATATAAGATTCATGACTGCAGATTGCCATAGATTCGGTCACTCCGAAGGGATGCTTTTTGAGGAAGTTAGGAACTTTTTTGTTCGTTTCGTTCTCCAACGCTTCGACGCTCGTCAAATTGCCGCGCCCGGATTGCCCTTAGAACATGGAGGGCGCTTGAGACGTGGTCACGGTTCCCCTGACGCCTCATGCGTGCAACCCAATGCGACGCAGGAGCTTAGGACCTCAATTCGCACTCATTGCTGGCGTAAGGCTGATGTTGTTTTGATGCAAGTGACGTGAAGCTTTGTGGAAATAGTTGGAAAATGCCGACACGTTAAAGCCGGTGACCGAATCGTAGCTTCCTTAGGCAGAAACGCTTTATCCGAATGAGGCAAGGCGTGATGCTTTCCTTTCAAGACTCTGATAATCAACAGGCCCCTCAGTTATCCATTCGTGATCTTCTATTCTCCCATAACAACAATCATTCCAGCAAAATCGTAGCCAAGCTATGAGTCGAGGCGGTAAACTTGCTCCCGAGGTCAATCGGTAAGTTAGGCCCCTGTGATGGATGTCTAAGCATAGAGATGGCGAACTGACGTGTGCGCCACAGAGCTTTGTTCGTCAAGAATCTAAGGTTCGTACCTAGGCCTCCCAGATGGCCTTCGCAGATGTGGAGGAGATATATACATGGGCAGCGTACTGATTGGATACAGCTACAACGTCACACCAGAGGAACTCTTCGACCTCTTTGGCAAGTTTGGGCCGATCCGGTATGTTGAACAACCACCCTCCATCCTTGGTCGCACGAAATGGTATACTGACGATCTTCGTAGTCAAATTCGCCAGGGTATCGCAAACAACACAAAGGGCACGGCATTTGTTGTCTATGAGGATGTGATGGATGCTAAGCAGGCTTGCGACAAACTGAACGGCTTTAACTTCCAAAACCGATATCTCGTTGGTATGTTGAATTGAAGCGTCACGCGACTATCATCACTAACATCTACAGTACTTTACCACCAACCAGACAAGATGGTACGATCGAAAGAAGACCTCGAATCCCGTAAGGAGAATTTAGAGCAGCTCAAGAGACAGCACGGTATCGAATGACAACAAGACGGGCCTGCGGATCGGTCACTTCACTCTCGACCTCGAAACGCGGTATCATACAATAAAGGCCCTGTAGGCCCGTCTTCGCATATGTCCAACAGGAAGGACAGTGTCATTTCTGTCAACGGGAAAAAGGCGAATAATAGGCGTCGACGTTCAAGCACTTCTATTGCTCAGAACACATCTTTCTTTGCATTCTTCAAGGGCTGGTTTTCCAAATGAGGCGTTAGGGGACGGGTTCAGACTGTGAATAGCAGTATGAGTGGCGGTCGGATGTCTCGCTGACGGTTTGCCTGGAATTTTGCAATTTTCTTTCTTGGTCGTCACTACGTGATAGCTTGCCAAATTGATACACTTGTTACTGCCTTGGGCAGAGCAATTACAAGCACCAAACATCACTCTACATCTGATAAGTGTGATACTCGACTTGGCTTACAGCAGCAAGTCGTGTTAGGTGAGTTTCCAAGTGGATTGGGGTCAGTAGCTACAAAGAAGCCACATCTATGTGCGGTTCGTCATCTCACACAATCAAACCCTGCCTTCCAAGGATCATTCGTAGGATTATCTTTCTCCCGAAGAAGCAATTCCGCTCATGAGACCAGTCACACACGTGCCTACCCAAGATTGGCTTATCGGCTAGCGTAGGCTCTTGTCAGCCCCGCATTCAACTTCCCTCCTCTTATCTCTTCTTTCTCTCTTCAAAGTCACTTCAACCTTTCAACATCACAGATACAAACCAAGTAAATTTTTATTTCAAATCAAGCCCAACTAGCTTCTACGACTTCAAGTCAACCACTACAAGCAAACATGCACGGCTCCGATTGTCCCAAGTGCGGTGCTACCGGCCAGAGTGACAAGACTTGCTCTTCCTGTGGAGCTGTAAGTCTATTTTCCACACAACCATTATTTTCCCTTGCAGTCTCCTCAGCGTCACCTTCACTTATCCGGAACTTGTCTATATCCACAACTAACAAACATCAACAGTCTTGCCCTAACTAGACTGCTCATCTCCCAGCCTCGGTACCTCAACTGCTCTCCACTTTTGACGCAACCAACGGGGCTTTGACATGATGGGTGCGATGGGTGGATGAACTTGCTTCGACATTCTCTTCATACGTTGTTGTTATTACCGGGCATGGCTTATGGATGGATGTTACTTGAGGGATGATAGCATAGGAAGCGGGATCGGGATCGGGAGCAGGAGCGTTGGGCGGGACTTGTCTTGGTTGGGTGGTGAGGCATTCACTTATGGCTTTGAGGAACTAACGCGATGCTTTACTCTACTGTTCCAAGTTGACCTATTCGTGAGACTACGATAGCAGTATGCTAAGTGACATGTGAGTTGATAATCGGATGAGCAGAGGCGTCTGAGTAATTCCCCACTTCTGCAATCGAAGAGGCTTTTGGCACGGCTTTGCCCCAGATGATCCAGAATATCCACAAAATGCAAGCCACGAAAAACCATCTCGACTGACACTGTTCTTACTCGTCAGCCTTCTATTAAATTTACCCGCATCTGCACCACCTGGTCTGGTCTGGTGATCCTCGGCTTACTCCTTAAGGCACCTTCGACAAAAGCACTTTTGTCCTCTGAGTTTGGACAGGAAAACGCCGATAAACTATATGATACATCCAACACATGTATATTATACCCATTATCTGTAGCCAAATAATCCCGACGACCAAAACACCACACAGGTGGCACATGGGACGCCACATCACGTGGTTCAACTCTAAAATTAAGGTGTAACACTAGGCTGAAAAGGTCCACAATTCGCCTCCAAAGGCCAACACTGCACTAGTTTACCCCAAGCCCAAGCCTCACTCCTTCAGCACCATAGCCGCAATCCAGGCTACACAGCTTTGCACCATGTCATTGACATTGTCGCCTGTGTTCGACCTCACTTGAATCTTTCTCGACAACACCACCGCTCCTTCCTTCACCTCGAGATATTCGCATGGCCCCCTTGGACCTGGAGCCGCCTGCGTCACATATTAGCCACTAGTCGCCCCATCGAGACAACCGTGATTCAGATATCACACGAAACGACCCGCCGTGCAACAACGAATCTCTTCTTAATATAACTCCTGAGCCGCGAAACAAACGTTCCCTCTCCTCTCGAACCCAACACTCGCAAGTTGAAGAATCTAAGCAGCTCATGCTTCCCCCACCGGGCTTAGAGCCCACAGTCGCCTCCCTTCTCGAAAATGCCACTCCCACCTTTCTCACAACGGCAATAGCCACAGCTTCCTCTATTCTCTCTGTCGGCGTCGATATGCCGGCACTCACAACGACCGCGGCTACCATTGCTGCGACAGCTATCTCTCTCTCAGATCCCCACGATAGCGAACCTTCACCTCCAGACAATGGCGAATGCCGACTTCTTGGACCATTTGCTATATTTGTTCAAGGTGCGCTAGGATTGCTGGCTCTGCTAGCACTGGTATACAAGCGATGGAGGGAAAGACCACAACGACCTATGAAGATCTGGTTCTTCGATGTGTCGAAACAAGTCGTCGGAAGTGTGTTGGTGCATATCGCGAACTTGCTGATGAGCATGCTGTCAAGTGGACAATTCAGCATAGCACTTGATCCAGCGAGTGTTTCAGCAAGAGGGATACAGAAGAGAATGATCGATTCACAGGGAAACTATAAGCCCAACCCTTGTAGTTTCTACTTGTTGAATCTAGCAATCGATGTAAGTAGTATCTGATGTTTGGTTTGGACGACATCAGCTAATGTGGAACAGACTACAATTGGTATCCCAATCCTCATATTCCTTCTTCGAATCCTCACTGCCCTCTTCGCCATGACACCTGTCGGACATCCACGCGAGTCCATCGACTCTGGAAACTATGGCAACCCTCCACGAGCATGGTGGTGGTTCAAACAATCTATAATCTACTTCATCGGCCTCATGGGCATGAAGATCTGCGTCCTAATAATATTCCTCCTCCTACCCTGGATATCAAGAGTCGGCGACTGGGCGCTGAAATGGACAGAAGGCGACGAAGTCCTGCAAGTCATCTTCGTGATGTTAGTGTTCCCAGTCATCATGAATGCAACACAATACTATATCATCGATTCGTTCATCAAGAATCAAAAGCCGGAGCATGAGAGGATACCGGATGGGGATGGGGATAATAGTTTTGATCATGACCATGATGGACGATACGAGGATCCGGCCAGTGGCAGTAGTGATGAGATACATTCTGGGGACGAAGATGACGAGGTTCTCGCTAAGGCAGATGGGGTGAAGAAGGCGAAAGCAAATTCGTCGGTGAAATCAAAGAGGGGGGATAGTAGTAGTAGCAAGAGTGTTCCTGGGAGAAGTCCGAAGAAAGATTATGATCCTCTGTTTGATGGAGAGAGCAGCCCTACCGCCGTCGGGAGCTCAAGTGCTAGTGAACGGGAACGCCTCGCCTTGAAAGAGGCAGATAGCGAGGACGAGTTGGAGCAGCAGAGAATACGGAGCTGAGCTGCTATCGCTGTGCGTTGCTGGTATATAATCTGTTCGACATAGGATTGTGCATTGTATTGTACATTGGGCTGGTGTTTATAAGCTGCTTTGCTGGATGCTTTGGTGCATTGGTGCATACCTCTCTTCCTTTTGGACTGTACGGTACATCACATAGGCTGGGCGTTGGGTGTTTGATAGTCCCGTCGGACCTTGGAACTCGGCCTTGCATTGGAGAATCAGATACTTCTTCCATCTCCAATCCTGGCATGTTATTGAACATCAAGTGAGGTGAGCTCGAACATGACCTTCGCGCCGAGCTTTTAACGCATAAGCTCACGATCTCGCTTTGTCTTCATTATTTTCATATGTTAACCCTCGTGCTACCTTAATAGAGTAACAGACGCCATTCAACATAGCATCAAGTGTTGTCAGACGACAGTAGCATAAGCAATAGCTATATCTTCGTGAAACTCGGTTCATTTGCAGAGTGAGAAGCAAATTAGACGTTAGTTGACGAAGGGTGAGAACTGGTTCACTTTGAGGGTGTACTTATTAGGCCAATATAAGTCGGATAATCACGTGACTAACCCCCCTATTGACCCCTTGCCGAATATCTCAGGCTCAGCCAGACAATTTCCACTTCTTTCCTATTCAACATTTCCAAAATGCTCCATTTTAAACTTGGAAATCTTTCAATGTACGGATTTTAATTGGGTCGTTGATATGTGTGAGTTTTTCACTGCGCCACAACACAGCCGCGCGACAACTATGCCCGTAAGGTGTTTCAGCATTCGCAAAGCAACGTCTCTCCTAAGATTGATTTTGAAGGCTTTTGTCGTGGGGCATCTCATTTCTGTTGAACAGTAATAAATCGTTCATGAGTCTTTAGTCTTGAGACTGTGGAAATAACTCTCTACCAAGTTTTTTTGTGTATGTCCATTACTCGCGGCCCCCTACTCTCGACGCTGCTGCTTTTTCACTACAAGTACGACAAGCAAGGAGGACAATCAATTATTATAAATGGATATTTCTTCAGAACACCCGGAAGGGCATGGCGTGGCCGCAATAGCACAGCAGGTCCATGAGATAGCTTTAAATAGCGAGAAACCAGTCTCTCTCGGATCGGCTACTACATCGAATGAGCAAGAGAATATTAGCAAACTCAATACTCCCGTAGCAGAAAGATTGGGAATCCACGCCTTGATGTCCTACTATATTGCAGAGGACTGGGAGAAATATACTACACAGGCTGACTCATCATTTTGTGAGGATTGTCAGTGGACCTTCCACGATTGGGGCCAACATATCGAGGACAGCAACTATAACTATTACCGCTACGGCACGGACATAGATCGAGTCAAAGGTGCTTCTGCAGCAGGTTGTCCATTTTGCTCACTGCTATGGATGGCTATCTCCCATAAAATATCGGGAGGGTACAAGTCAGACCCTTCTGTTGGCATCTCTTTTGAGCGAAGAGGGATAGGTTGGCAAGTCTTCTTCAACGCCGGCGAGTACGAGGAATGGAGGTCTGCAGTGGAAATTATCCCTGCGACAATGTTGGATCCTGGTAAGGACATTCGGAATCTATGCTCGGCAGATTTGCTAACTGTTACGTGAAGCAAATTTACCAGCACTGAAGTTGCGAGGATCTTCAACTAGAGGGGTGCATGCTATGAATAAAGCTAGGGAGTGGCTCACGAAATGCAAACACTCGCATCCTGGTTGTGGTGAAGAAGTCGAGCGATCGCTACCTGCACGACTTCTCCAATTCCGAGAGGGCAATTTGAGACTTATTTCTACCGATGGCTTAGACACGATGACAAAATATGCTGCCCTAAGTCACTGCTGGGGCAAAATCAAAATCCTCAGATTACTCAAGGAGAACTTCGAAGCATTTCAGATCAGCATACCGATATCGGAACTTAGTAAGACTTTTCGAGACTCCTTACAAGTCATTACTGAGTTGGGACTTGAATACATCTGGATCGACAGTCTTTGTATCATTCAAGATGATTCCAAGGACTGGGAACGAGAAGCTGTGAAGATGTCTGCTGTTTATGGCTGCTCTGAAGTTACGATCGCTGCTTCAAGTTCCGAAGACGGGAGCAAAGGCTGTTTCTATGACCGACAACTTCCACTTCCTCGTCTCTGTCAACTCCATCTCACCAATTCAGAAGCCACTCGAACATTTAATGTCATCCCTTTCGAGCACTGGGACGTGGCGCTCTCGCGTCTAGTTCTCTCAACGAGAGGATGGTGTTACCAAGAACGTCGGCTCTCACCACGAGTCCTTTTCTTCACAAGTACGCATCTTGCATGGCAATGCAAATCCTGGGGTGGCGAGGAATGGAAGACAGAAGGCGTAGACAAAGTATCTTCTTTTTTCAACGTCCAATCACCACCTCACGCAGAGAGCTATTGGGACGAATCCATAAAGGAATATGCAGCTTGCAAACTTACATTCTGGAGCGATAAGCTGATTGCTATATCTGGCGTTGCGAAGCGGAGACAGAATGCGGTCGGTGGAGAGTACGTGGCGGGCATGTGGAGAGAAGATTTGGAGAGACAGCTTTGCTGGACCACTACTTCGAGAAGCGCAAAGCCCCAGGACCAATATATGGCTCCGAGTTGGTCGTGGGCAAGCACTGCGCATCCGATACAGGCCGCGGCCAAATATAAAGACATCCGTGATCCATTAGTAGCGAAGGTTCTGGATGTTAAGATAAGTCTCGCAGGCTCTAACCCCATTGGAGAGATTCGGAGAGGTGTCTTGAAACTGCAATGCAGAGGCTTGTTTCATGGGATAGTGGCCGGACAAACCCCGACCTTGATCAGGTTCGGTAAATATTTCATGAGACGCATCTCATTTTGTGATTATCTAGAGGTGGAGAAAATACCTTGCTATTATCTACCAATCAGGAGGGATGATAGTGGAGGGTTTGAAGGACTTATCGTAAAGCCTACGTACCAAGCACAGGGCGAATACAAGAGGATTGGATGCTTTGTGGCTCAGTATCATAAGAAGGGTGGGAAAAAGATACAGGCTAAGGGCGATGTTGATGCACTTTCTTGGGACGATCTACAGTTCTCGGAGGCAGATCGACAGCTTTTGTTCGTGATCAGCGAAGGTGCAAGAGGTCCCCATCTCGTTCATATAGTTTGAGCATAGCAGCAGAACACCCGCATATATTCAGAAAAGACTTTTGGGATGGGTAACAAACCAAGGTAGAAACGGAGGGTACTGGATTTGGGTATCTCCAGCCTCCACATCTTCACCATCCCGCGATTTGAAACCCGTACCAAGTTTCCCACACCTTGGATATCCAGGAGAAAATCCATTCCCAAAATGCGAGTTGAGAGAGAAAGGACAAAATATGCGCTCGTTTCTATGAGGATTTCTAGCCTGTTTTGTTTTATCAGTACTTTAACTATTGCAAGGCTGCAGCTGGGTATGCTACTCATTGGACAGCTTATGCGGGTCACTGCAGCGCAACTGCATCGCGGCTTCCAATGATTGGCCAGACTGCAGCCTCACAGTCAGACTTGTTTCAGCTGAGCCCCGTCAGGCTTCCATTGCAAACAGAACTTCAAAGCCGGAGACAACCATCACGATTCATAGGCTCTCATCTCTAGCCTTCTGGAGTGATTATACCTCTCCCTCCCTTACGGCACAAGGAACCTCGAAGTTTGAAGATATATGAGTGCAGTACACAAGACAAGATGCCAACTCTGAACGATGCAAGTCCGGCCGAAGTGATTCAGTAAAGTCATGCCCACACTTATCTCGCATTCATAACTCACATCATAATAGAATCCTTACTTCAGAGTTATTCACTCTTGTCCCTAGCGGATCAAATTCGCATTTGAAGATACACCAAGCGCTCCTCAAATCGCTTTCTCCGGCATTTCGTTCGACATCAGAGGGTGGCTGGGCCGAGACCGACTCTGGAATCCACAAGTTTCTCGAAAATGATGCCGGAGATGAAGCCGATGTGACAGAATATGTCCTGTTATGCTTTATTACCTGGGCTTATCTTGGCGATTATAAAACGGAGACCGTTGGTATCAAATCTATCGATACAACCGAACCATTTGTTTTTGGAGGATCCCGCAAAGTCGGGTACATCAAGAAGAAGGGTAGAAGGTCTTTCTCGGTTGGAGAGCTAGACGACGATGGAACCGAGAGCGCTCCGGAGCAAGCTAGCTCAACGGAGACGACAAATATGACGAACATTCAGTCCGTCACCCTTCCTCACTATCTGGTACTCAATGTCCAGATCTATGTATTCGCCAACATCTATCTCATCCAAGACCTCAAAGCACTCTCACAACAGAAGATCATTTCTTATCTGGGATTGGGTCAGAAAAGTAGAACAGACCTGGTCGATGCTATTTTTGACGTTCTCAACTACTCACTCATGCATCTCCCGGACGATGACGAACTGCTTGATTGGTTAGCTAAGTATTCTAGCTGGAAGCTCGAGGCACTCCGAAGCGATATGGGTAAATTCAATGCATTGATGCAGAAATCCAACGGAAAGCTAGGGGGACTTTTGTTGAGGCATGTGGTTCCCACTCACATCAGCCCATTTCAATCCCCGAACAGTCCATACGGGCGGAGATACTAAGTCATAATTGTTTTAATCGAGAGGATACTGCTGTCGCCACGGCGTCACAATGATGAACGAAAGTTGAGTTTGGGTAATTTGAATCTAGCTATGAGATATAGGCGAGCCCAAGCATCGGGTTTTCGTTACCATGTGCCAATCTTTCCTCGACCGAATGTCCGTCTTGAAAACAGTTTCAGTGAAGGTCTGGGAGTCTTCTTAGGAGTCAAATCAGTCCTCGCACTAGGAATCGCGAGCGGTGAGTCTGGAGGAAGCATTCTCCTCAAGTCCTCTAAATCTTTCTCGATCTTTGCGCATAATGGATACGTCCTCGTCAGTCTTAGTCCACCTTTTCGGAGTGCTTCTTCACAAGCTTGCGCGGCGTCTTCCCACTTACGTTGCCGAGTGTACAATTTTGACAGTTTCCAGGTGGCAAACACAGTATCCGGATGATCTTCGCCACTTGCATTTTGGAGCTGAGCAATAGTTATCTTAGCTTGCTTCTCGGCTTTCAAATATAGCTCTTGGCGCCTCTTCCCTTCTGACAGTTCTCCTTGTCGTGAGTAGACTTTGCTCAGCTCACCGCAACCCATCAACACGCCTGGATGATTCGGTCCCAAGCCTCGATAGGCTGCAGGAATACCCTTCACGAGAAGGTTTTCTGCTTCGTCGAGGCTGCCGAGCTCGATGATTACCTTTGAGTAGCTGCAAACTGCCCATAGTGTCCATGGATGCTCCTCACCGAGAAGTTGTCTTCGCCGTTGCAGGACTTCAAGCATATTTTGATGAGCATTATCCAGCAGCGTTGCGTCGGCTGGCATGCCTGAAGTGAGCCAGCAGTCTAGTTGAGCCATTGCCATGTTTTGCTTCGTGTTCAAGAGCCCGAGAACTAAATCCAGGTCTTGATCCGTTGATCTGATGTCGTGGGGCCCTGTCTTGGAGCCAGCTGAACTGGTAGATCGCCGATCAAGATGCATCTGATCCATGAGCGACAATGCCTCCCGATGCAAAACTTGGACCTTCTTTGTCCTCGCTTCCAACACTCGCTGATGTATATCGAGACTCTCTTTGAATTGGAGAAAGGACCCTAGTGTAACTCCGTACTGGTCCAATGCATCAAGTGTGTCAGGATGATACCGGCCCATGTCAATGTGTCTTTCCATACGAGTTACTATGTCTTTCTGGAGGTCAAGCGCTTCTTGGTGATAACCTCGTAGCCAATATGACTTTCCCAAGTGGGTCATAGCGCGCAAAGTCTCGGGATGATCTGTTCCAAGCACACTCTTACGAGCCTCGACGACGCGCTTTTGAAGTATGATTGCTTCATCCAGGTTGGCGCGCTCGCCTAGGCCCCACAAGATGCCCGCGAGAGCTAACATGGCCGCCATGGTTCTCGGGTTCTTATCGCCTTGGACTTGAAGTAAAAGGTCCTTGACTTGCCTGAAGTAGGTCAAGGATTCAGTAAATCTACCACAACTCGCATATATGTAGCCGAATTTGGCAACAAGAATCCCTTTCTCTCGAATAAAATGCAGAGCTGTAGGACGGAGCAGGGCAGTTGAGTATAGTTTGAGTTTACCCCACCACCTCGCATAATCAGGTACCTCGATCGGGGTTTGCAGAAATATGGGATCGGTGATGCAGGTATGGAGATGGGGAAGTAGTTGCTTCCTAAACTCACCATGGCTCTCTCCAGCATCACCAGGTGGTAGAAGTACGGATTCTGCCAAGATATTCAATGCGATGGTTCCCCAGAATCTTTTCATTCTCTTGTCCAGATTGTCCTGGGTCCAATCTCGCAAAAGAGGATGGATGGATATTTCGGCGCCACCTGGATGGAGGGCGGCAAAGGAAACACTGCATAGCATCTTGATAGCAGCGTTTATCCGGAATTCATTCTTTATTTGGCCATCCTGTCTGATGAATTGGGGAAGTGGAGGAGGAGGTTGAACCCGTTTCATGGCTTGCTTGGCGAAGGAAACGTTGGTATCAGCATTAATGCCAAGGTTCTGTCTATTTTTCATTGCTCTGTAGAAGATTTCGAGCGGTATGTAATCGAAGTGGTAGAAACTGATTACCTTCAATAGATCGATAGCGTCTCTGCAATCTTCTCTGTCAATCCGTTCAAGGTACTCAAAGGAGACATCGAACGAGGCAAATATTTTGTCCTCATCCTCGTTCGTGCTTTCTTTTTCTTGGCGCTGGACTCGGTACCGTTCCCAGTAAGAAAGATACTTTTCGAGCGAGATTTGGTTGCACAGTATCGAAGCACCAGCTTGGACAATAGCTCGTGCCAGGCACCCCATTCGCCTCACAATCTTTCTCGCATGTTTCTTGGTCTCCTCATCCCATGGATGAGGAATTTCAGCACGATCTAACAACAGCTGTAAAGCGTCCTCTTCCTCCAGGCCAACGAGATTAAGATGTCCGACATTAGCGTACTTCCTGAAATTTGAATTCCTCGTAGTGACGAGGACGTGTCCGTTGCCGCCTCCGGGAAACATCTTCTCCAGATCTAAACTTGGGTCGTCGGCATTATCTATTATCAAAAGCCAGGGTTGTGTCTGTGTAGTGAGCCATTCTTTGCCTTGTTCCTCAGTAGCAGCTGTCGAGAGGCCCGTAATCTTTCCAATGTTTGCAAAAGAGTCCGAGGCACTCTCTTTTGATTTGGCCATTATCGTGAACACTGCACAATATCTAATTTGCCATAGATTGTTAGCCCATAAAATTTGCACTAGCAGGAGACAAAATACTGACAGGTCTTTGTTATCCTGTGCGAACTTCCTGCAGATTTCCGTCTTTCCGGATCCCCCGATGCCATAGATGATAAAGCGCCGTTGTGCTGCTGGATTGCTGTGTCGTTTTGGACGGAGTAATGCCTCTTCAATCGTCCCGCACTCTTTTGATCGGCCGAAAAATCGCCATGTTCCTTGAGCCGGAGGTCTGAATAGGTTTGCTTCTATTCTTTGCTCGTGCGGCTTTGGACTAGAAATAGACGTGACATTGGGCTCAAAACTAGTTCCTAACATTTCTGACGCTTGTTGCTTGCGAGAGTTCTGGTTATTCGCTTGTGCTACTTGCCATCGACCTTTCACATCTTTCGGAGCGTCGGCGCAACAGCGTTCTAAGAAAGAAAGAATTACTTTGCAAGAGTCCTCGGAGCCAAATTTGACCATTGTGTTGTACGTTCCATCAATACCGCAACGTTCAGCAACAATTTGTATAGGTGCTGCTGTGTCTTGTGGAACAACGACTCTTTCTCGGTCGCCAAAGTCTGTCTCAAGGTCTTCCCAAAGAAAGCACAAGCGTGGGCGATTTGACAGGGGTAAATTTGTGAAACGGGTGACAGTATCTATTATGACCTCCGATACCTTGATTGCTTCACTCTGTAACTTGTCTGTCAACTCAGAGTCATGGATAGTTGTGCTGAAAGCCCTTTTGCTGATGTAAGAGTCCAGGAGCGGCGCTCTTTTCAATGCGACCCATGTGGAGGAATCGATATTCTCGAAAGGGGTTGAGAAGAATAGAATGGCGTGAACCGAAACAAGGATCGAGTGTCCGGTTGTGATATCATTCCACGTTTTGTGCCCTTCTGACTGTACGAGTGCCTCTTTAACAACAGTACCGCCTAAGCCATGACAAACAAATATGATGGGTCTTTGTTGACACTTGTTGAATCCACGGTCTGTATATAACTCCGTTACCAAGGTATTCGCAATGTTTGAGATCTTCCTTGAGAACGCAGAGTCGGCGAGTGCCTCTCCGCATCGAGCCTTACTCTGAACGGCAACATCCTCGTTGAGTCTATGAGGAGCAGCATTGCCTGGATCTTCGAGACTAGGTGTTGTATGATCAAAAAATCCTCGCAGAGTGTATCCGAAACTCAAGACCCGCGCTGCCTGGATTCTTTTTGGAATAAAGTCTCGAAGCCACAACGTCTGCGAATTGATATCTGTCCAGGTATGCTTGTGATGCCCTCCAGGTCCATGGACAGCTACAATGCTGTGGAGTGTCAGTTGCGCAACCCCGTCGTCCTTCTTAATTAAGGTTATCAAGGACGATACTTACTCCACCGCGTCCTGATGACTCTGATACCTAGAATCTTCCCACAGGCACTCAAGGCCAGTCATTGTTCGGCATGGGGCAATGTCGATATTGGAAGCTAAGCCATATTGTAGGCATGATCGTTTGATGCGCGATGAATATTAATGTACAGCTTGAAATCCACAAAACAATCGATTAAGAAATACAAAAAGAGAGAAGAGTGTCCGCAATCGAATTCGAGGTATTCGTCCCGAAACCAGGTCCCGGTAAGCCGAGGATCCAATATTAACTGGTTCGGATGCAACATGAACGGGGAACACGGCAGCGCCCCTGAAACCTGATATGCAGGTACTATGACAGGCCCATGGAGAAACGATGCTCAGTGATAAGCCCCTGAAGCGCCGAACCCCGGCGTTAGTGGTAAGCAACCTTACCTTACAACGGCGCTTACAGTGTGAGTGGATTATCATCTCCTCGCTATCGTGCACCCCTCTTCATCATCCCGCGCTGGACATATGCTTGCACAATACGCGCCGCCCGTGTACAGATGGCGCTGGAAATTGAAAACTTTCATTCCTCTCTTCATTTAACAATCTTCACGCAATCGTCATGACTGTCGCTCAGCTTTGGATGCAGGGTAGCGAATTCCTCTCACCCATCATTCCAGATCACCCAATCCGCACGCTAGTCCTCGTACTTTTGATCGGACATGTCATACGACACTTTCTGGCATTATACTTGCAGTATTCGGTATGAATATATGTTTTCCAATGTCAGACAATCCCTTTCCTGACACATACAGGCTGACATCAATTTCGCTCGTGAGCATGGATGCAAACCAGCACCAGAGCTAACAAAGCGATGGCCTTTGGGGTTCGACAGAATTATACAAATTTGGCAGGCAAATGCAGAAGGACGATTACTCGGATTTTTCTGTGATATCGCAAAAGACTACGAGCCGCGGAATATGGTCTCGCAATATTTTTTGTTCGGACCTCGATCGCACAACGTCTTGATCCCAGAAGGCATTGAGTCTATATTATCAACAAACTTCATAGGTGGGCTTGTCCCGATCTGTGTTACATTACGGTAGCTCATATGTGGGAGAATATTCGTTCGGGGTAAGACCCCACGTTTTCAAACCTCTCCTAGGGTCTGGTATCTTCACTCAAGAAGGTGCTGCATGGAAGCATTCACGAGAACTTCTGCGAAAGCAATTCGTTCGAGCTCAATATCAAAATCTAGACCAATTTCGGGAGCATGCCGACAACTTGATACATTGTCTTCCTGAAGAAGGAGTCGTCGATATGCAGCCACTGTTCTTCAACTTGACCCTGGATACAGCAACAGCACTCTTATTCGGCAAGTCAGTATATAGTCTCAGGGCTAACCTCGATCAAGACAAAGAGAATCAATTATTTGCAGAGAATTTTAACGTCGCTCAAGAAGGCCTAGCAAAACGATTTCGGATCGCTCCTTGGCATTTCTTATACAACCCATCACGTTTTCGACAGGCGTGCTCGAACGTTCATCAATTCGTCGAGAAGTATATACAACAAAGAAATCTTGAATTCGAAACAAGTCAAGAAAGATCTGAAGATTCGTATGGCTTCATAGACCAGGTTGCTGAGGAGTCTAGGGACATTGAAGATCTGAGGGATCAATTATTGAATGTACTTTTGGCTGGGAGAGATACGACAGCCTGCTGCCTATCATGGACGCTGTGAGCCTTACCTGTTTAGATGCAGCTGCTCATACTAATCTTCTAGTTATCTTCTCGTCAGACACGATTCGGTCATGGAACGTTTACGAGCTGAGGTCAAGGAGATTGTAGGAAACTCAAGTGATTTCAGTCGAGAGCAGATCATGAAGATGCGATATCTAGCTTGCGTAGTCAAAGAAAGTGAGCTTTTCTAGAGACAAGCATAGTCATTGCATTCGCTAACTTTGCGTTCCAGGTCTCCGATTATACCCTCCGGTGCCTCTCAATATCCGAGAAGCAAAGCAGACAACGTTGCTGCCCACTGGAGGTGGCCCAGAAGGTCATGATCCAGTACTAGTGCGGAAGGGAGAAGTGGTTGTCGTCTCCCAATACATCACCTCTCGGAAGAAGAACATTTTCGGTCCTGATGCAGAAGACTTTTGCCCTGAAAGATGGGAAGGAGACAAGCTCGCAAAGATTGGATGGGGATATTTTCCATTCAGTGGCGGGCCCAGGCATTGTCTTGGTGAGGACTTTGCCTTGATGGAAGTATCGTACACTATTGTGAGGTTGCTGCAGACTTTTCAGGATATAAAATTACCGGATGGGTTGGAGGCTCAGCCAACTGGTAAAGAGAGACAGCGTTTGACTCTCGTGCTATCTAGTGAAGATGGCTGTCTGGTCAAGCTTCAGAAATGAATAAATGCTGCTACCTTCTCTAGAATAGTTGCAGCGTTTTCTGCGCCAGTGACATATGCCGTACTTTGAAAGAATTGTCGAATAAACAATACTACACTCCGCAGCAAGGCATTTTCCAGGGCTTTTCTCATTCCTAGTAAGCTCTCGGGAAGCGCGAGCAGAGTTACAAGGCCGAGGACGTGAAGAGGACCCGGCAGTTTGGTCATGATGCTGCGCCGATGCGCCCGGCAAAAGCGGATGAATTCAGGCCGAATCACTCCTATTCCGCGCATGAACGCTGAAACGCAGACCAACAGCAGCTGCCTGAACTGGTAACGCGCCCGACCCAACATTGTGGAACGCATAAACAGGCTGCCACTGCTATAGTTGCAACCGAGTTCTGCCTATGGAGTGAATTGAACAGCCACTCCGACTATGTAGTAACACAAGCTATTGCGGCTGTGCTTTACAAAGTAGGATGGAGTATAACATAACAGGAGCTTGCCATAGTTTTCCCAATTGGATAAAATAATTAAGGTGCCACAAAGAGGGCATAAGGATGGCTAAAGACAGCGAGCAACCGGTCTATGGTCTTCACGAATTGTACCGCCCAAAAAGCGGGCCAATCCAAGTTGAGTAAGTCGTCCATCACTTCAGCGTAGGATCAAGTCCTCTAACTCGTCTCTCATGTAGCATCATTACAATTCATGGCTTGAATGGAGGTGCTTTCTCAACATGGACAGCAAGTAACGGCAAATGCTGGCTTGGAGATGCCGACTTTCTGCCAAAATATGTCCCACAGTCACGTGTCCTGACTTGGGGTTACAATGCCACCGTTGTAGGAAAGACGACGAGCTCAGAGAGAGTGATGCATCATGCGCATACACTTATCTCGACTCTATGTGCTGATCGTGAGGTGAATTATGCTACTACAGAAACATATAAAAGATCATACTGATAATTCTTAGTTTGAAAAATGCACTGATAGGCCTATCATTTTCGTGTGCCATTCTCTTGGAGGGAATCTTGTGAAGAGAGTTAGTTAAATGAGAAAGGATAGACAATGACCTGTGAGTAAGCTGACGGGACTTCATTGATAGGCACTAGCATATGCAGAGAGCCGTACAGCAACTCGAACCATGAGATACAGTTCGATCAGCACTTGCACCTACGGCATCCTCTTCTTCGGCACACCACACCTCGGATCTTCTAAAGCCAAGCTAGCTCACAGCTTGCAGAAGATGGTGTCTCTTATCCCAAAATCCGTAGTGGATTCCTCCTCGAACTTATTGAAGTCGCTCGAAGAAGAGTCTGAAACACTTCAAAACATCAATGATCATTTCGCACCGCTGATGCCTAAGTACGAGATAGCATTTTATTGGGAGACTGAGAAGACGAAAATGGGCGTCACAATGGACTACGTAGTGGAACAAGACAGCGCTGCGCCGTTGATGATTCCGAATACCGAGAGGTGTGGCATTGATGGCAATCATCGGCAAATGGTGAAATTTGCGAACAACACAGATCAAGGTTTTAAGATTGCTGCTGGAGCCTTGATGAGATATACGGAGGAAGCGCAGAGAGTCGTAAGAGCAAGATACGCGAGGAGTGAGGATATTGATTTTGAGAGGCGGAAGTTCGATGCTTTGGAGATACTTAACAGTATGAAGAGGTGAGATGAATCACTTGATTCTTCTCTTTATATGTTGTTTGATAGAATGATGGTATGGATAGGAGTTGGTACGGATCAGGAAGGTGTCATACAGGAATGATTGCAATTTTGGAAAGAACATTCAAGTCAGAGTGTAACATTTAGATGAGTAAAATTATCTACGAATAAATATTTGCAACACATCTAACTCCGAAGATGATTGATGCCGGTAACTCGGTCCATTATCGTATGCCAACGCCGAACTATGGCAAGCCGGACGCTCATTTTAGACCTCCAGCTATCAATAAACTTTGCCCAGTCATGAATCCTGTGGTTGCAAGCATAGTGACCACATTAGCAACTTCCTGCGGACTTCCTAGTCTTTTCATCGGAATCGTGCTCGTACCACCAGGGATGATGTCTGGTCCACTGATCATGCCAGTCTCACCGATTAGAGCTGGTGCAACATCGTTGACAGAGATATTGAGCGGTGCTTTGCCGCTAAGTTCTTCATCATCCCCGTCAATCCCCCTTTCGATGCTGCGTAATCTTCTTCAAAGTGAGTAAAGGTTCCCATTATGTGTGGAATGACGTACGACATCCGTTGATTCCCCCACCGTGAGCTGCGATTGAAGACATGAAGATTATCCTCCCCCACTTTTGAGCCTTCATACCCTCAATGACACCTTTGACAAGCACAAAAGATGCTCTCAAGTTAACATTGAGTGTGTATTCGAACTCCTCTAGTGGAATGTCCCTGCTTATTATCAGCTCCTTTTTAACCTTGATCACGTGAGCCGAAGACGTACCAAACATCCACAATTCTCTTCCCATACCCCGCGTTCGAGACCAAGATATCAACGTGTGTTTGATGTTGGGCCTGTATCTCCGTGAACATATTCTTTATCTCATCCACATTTCCCACATCAACTTTGTGAATTGAGATGCGGAGCTTCACGGCTTCGGAGTTCAAGGCTTTGATATCTGATAAGATCTTCTCCATGCTTTCTTTGTTTTTGGAATATGTTAAAGCTAGATGGACCCCTCGTCCCGCAAAGTCTTTCGCACATGCTGCCCCAATTCTATGTGAGGATATCAATGATTTGTACAGATTATGAAGAGGATGAACGTACCCGCTCGATGCACCAGTGATCAAAGCTAGCCTGCCGGCAATGTTGTTGTCTACCATGCTCAATAAAAATGGATTGTAGACGTTCGACCAATCCCGGCTTTTAAAGAGAAAAATATCTTTGGTGTCTCATTATACAGTAAAGCGATTTGAATGCAATGAGAAGATGTGGGTGTCGAATGTTTAACTGCAAAAGCCGAAGACGCTAGCGGGTTCTGACGGCAATTGGCCTCGCAAGCTCCACTCCATCAATCCGCTAGATTTCGCGGCAAGGAAACAACGTCGTAGAGTTGCACTGGTGCAAAATATCCTCCAAATACTATTTCGCGATGTCTTCGCTTAGGATAATGGCAAAAGGGGGGCAAGACGAAGTGACTGCTAAGCGAGATGCTACCCCTATTTCAATTCAGGAGTCTAGAACCTCAACGAACCCCCCACCCCACTTCTTAAAATAGTAAACACTTCGAAATATTTCTCAACATCAGAATCGGTGGTGACAGTTTAGACATTCACGAGTATCTTGCATCGTTTGAAAACTATCTTGCTCTCTGATCCTATCTTAATCTACTGAATGCTACATTCCTTCTACACGGTGGCGACCTCTTCGGTTTGACCTTGGGTGGCACTCTTCTCATTATCCCCGTCCATGTCTTCTAGGTGAATGTGGGCACTAATCTTTCCAGCAACCCTGTCAACATCAACCTCAGGAGGAGGCTGCCAGCGACTTCCTGGTACAATGATTGGCGAATTTAGGAAGAGGTCATTCATGGCCTCCAAGGTAACTCCCTTAGTCTCGGGAAGAAAGAGATAGAAGAACAGGGCGTTAGTGATATCGCAGACAATGAACAGAATGTAGTATCTCCATCCAATTTTCGCGAGCGCCACAGGAGTCACCTGACCAATCATAGTGTTGAAGGCGAATGATACCATAGTCGCGAGAGATATCCCTTTTACACGAGTCGCGGTATTGAAAATCTCGGCTGGAATGATCCAAGACATCGTTCCGGAAGCGCTGATAAGTTGTAAGTAAATGGATGACGATTGACACAATGGAGGATACTGACCAAAAACAGAAGTTAAACACCCAGGTACTTGCAACGATGAAAGCCCAGTGAGCAGCATTGTTGGTATTGGTTGGTGGATATTCGGCTAAGAGAGCAGCTCCAACAATGAAAGCTACGGCACAAGCCAAGTTTCCCCAGATCTGCAGTGGTCTTCGTCCGACTCGATCGATCAAGAAGAAAAATATGAACTGGGCAACTTCTCCAAGGATAGAGTTGATGCCTTGGTAAAGCAGTGTCTTGTTGGCGGATATTCCAATCTGAGCAAAAATCGCAGGCGAGAAATACTGGATTGCAGACACGCCTGTCATTTGAGTACTGGCCTGAACCGCGCATGCTAGGAGGATTCTTCGGAAATTTGATCTATTCTTGAATAGTTCAGCGTATGTTTTGGCAGCGTTTTCGTGCTCGTCTGCAATTTGACTTTGGATGATGGAGTATTCCGCTTGGACATAGGCGTCTTCCTGATTGCCATTGGAATGGAGCTGTGCTAGAGTCTTCAAGCCTTCTTCATTGCGGCCATGGTCAATCAGCCATCTCGGAGACTCTGGGAAGAGGTAAATGCAAGCGGCAAGTCCAATTGCAGGGACTAGCTGTAGCGCAAGACTATCCATTCGTAAGTAAAATCACCTTGGACTATCGATGACCGAACTTACGGTATTCGCCACTGGGCAGAGACGCCAGTGTTTGCCCATCGGGTAAAGCACCCATAACCAATCCAGTTGGCGGCCAACGAGCCAATGCCCAACATAGCCTGTTGCAATGAAGTCACAATACCTCTGATGCTGGCATGAGAGATCTCGGCCTGAAATTGAGGCACAATCTCGACCAAAATTCCGATACCAAAGCCAGCAAACAGCCGGCCAACATAGAGCATACTGATGGCTTCTGCTGCAGTCTGCAAGATGCCTCCCACCATAAAAAGAGCAGAACCAAGAACTAGGGTTCCTCTCCGGCCTAGGGGGTCGCAGTATCCAGCAGCGAAGGCACCAAAGAATGCACCTTTGAATGTTAGCATAATCTAGGTGATGCGTCCAAGGAATTAAACTTACCGCCAGTGAAGAGGGCTACCACTGTGCCACTCTTCGTCGAGCCATCCGACTCGAGGAATTTATGGACGAAAGAGTCTGAGGCGACAACCGAGGCGATGACTCCAAGATCATAACCATACAGGAACGAACCAAATGATGCAAACAGAGCCACAAAAAACTGATAGACCTTGGGTTTCATATTGAAGTTGGTGAACCTATCTTCGACAGGAACAAATTTAGGTTGGGAATGACTTGAACTCTGGGGAATGGAGAGGCCGTCGATCTATTCATATAATCTGGGGAAACTCAGCGGTACGAATAGTGCTGAACAAGAACGGGATGTGAACGGGATGGTTCAAATGGCCCTTGCACTGTGATAGGTGCGCATACCGCGACAGCTTCGACCCAGGAACCAAGTTAGCGGGTTTATCTCCCTCCGCAGGATTTATTTGAAATCGTGGAGCTCTAGGTGGGGCCGTAGCTTGCTTGGACGAAAGGAATCGAACCATGTTAGAGAAAACGGAGTTAAAGAACATACGATACTAGAGACCTTGTAGTACTTTTGCTGTCCTATTCCCTTAAGTTTGCAACATATTCATCTCTCCGAATTCATAAATCTGAGTTCGAATCTCAAGTATTAGATTGCAGATTAAGACCCATCACGGCTGGCAGCCATGCATGCTTAGCTATCCAGCTGTGGGGAACTTGGGGTAGTGTCGAAGCTTGACCTGCTTCCCCTATGCGCTCCAATCATCTCCATTGGAAGCCGTCAGTTATTCCCAGTGACTGGTTCTCGCATCTGAGACTTAAACCCTTTGGCTGGGTCCGAGCCTTCAAAGTGTTTCGGATGTAGACTTCCACGGTCCAGTACGGTAAACCTTCCCCGCACCCCACCAATCGGCTAGCATCACCCGAGCACAACAACATCTCCCACCCACTTACGGAAGAATTCCCTCCCTCTTGAATGATTCTCTTCTATTCTGTGCATTGTACCGGCACTGCAGTGCAGAGAACTCTCAGAGTCACAAGGTTCGTCCATGTTTGCCGTTTTCCAAGCTTCGGTTCATTAGGTGCGAAATCCCATTCCTGCGAAAGTCATACGGTTTCTCAATAATCTTTACTCTGATCAAACATCTCACGTCTTCAAGAAGGGGCGATCTTGAAAACGCCCTCTGAAGACTTTTTTTGTTTCTGCGTACATTCACTTAAATCTTATACAATGAGCTTTCCTGTTTCCATCCATGTGAACGCAGGCCGTGAGCTTGGTCCTCTCCGCCCTATCTATCGTTACTTCGGTGCTGATGAGCCAAATTATGCATACATGAAGAATGGTGAAAAATTGCTTAGAAAGTTGGGCGAGTTGGGTCGAGAACAAGTATTCTTCCGCACGCACAACCTGCTCGTGACTGGCGACGGGACCCCCGCTCTCAAATGGGGCAGCACCAACGCCTATACAGAGGATGAGCACGGAAGTCCGATTTATGATTGGACAACAATTGACCGTATATTCGACACCTATCTCGAGCGAAACGTCAAACCTTACGTTCAAATCGGCTTCACGCCAGAGGCTATGTCCGTCCATCCGCAGCCCTATCAACATACATGGACGCCCCATGCGAAATATCATGAAATCTTCACTGGCTGGGCCTACCCGCCCAAAGACTTCAAAAAATGGGAGGAGCTCGTTTACCAATGGGCTAAGCACAGTGTGGACAAGTATGGTCTGGAGGAAGTTCAGTCCTGGTACTGGGAGATCTGGAACGAACCCAATATAGGCTACTGGCAAGGCACGCCAAAGGAGTTCTATGCCTTGCATGACCACGCTGCAGCAGCTGTTCGACGTGCAATTCCAGACGCCTGTGTGGGAGGCCCTGAGACAGCAGGCGGTTTTGGAACGGACAGCGTAACCTTCCTGCGCGGATTCCTCGATCACTGCGTAAGCGGTACCAACTTCGCTACGGGTGAAAAGGGTTCGCAACTTGACTTCCTTTCCTTCCACGCCAAGGGCCAACCGGAGTACCTTGGTGATCATGTACGAATGGGAATTTCACACCAACTCAAAGACATCGACGGAGGCTTCAGCATCATTGCCTCCTACCCTACTCTCAAGGACACGCCGATCGTGATCGGTGAGTCGGACCCAGAAGGCGCAGCTGCGGCTCAGGGGCCTGAACTTGGTTACCGCAATGGAACCATGTATTCCAGTTACACGGCAGCAAGCTTTGCGAGAAAGCATGATATTGCTGATAAGCATGGCGTTAATTTTGCAGGTGCTTTGACCTGGGCGTTTGAGTTCGAGGACCAACCATACTTTGCGGGCTTTCGTGTACTGGCTTCCAACGATATTGATCTTCCAGTACTGAATATCTTCCGAATGTTTGCTCATATGACAGGGACCCGAGTGGAAGCACGAAGCTCAGGACAGGTTCCACTTGAAAAGGCTATCGAAGATGGTGTACGGGATGAGCCAGACGTGGGCATCCTAGCAAGCGTGGAAGGCGATCAACTTGCGGCTTTTGTTTGGCATTATCATGACGACGACGTTCCCGGGCCAGTTTCGAAAGTGGAACTAGAATTGGGTGGGTTGCCTTGGAGCGGGAAGGGGAGACTGACTCATTATAGGGTGGATCGAGAGCATAGCAATGCGTTTGAGAAGTGGAAAACGTTGGGCTCGCCCCAGCAACCTACTTCAGAGCAGTACGCAGAGCTTGTTTCCGCGTCAAAGTTGACAGCATTAGAGCCGCCCAAGTCTGTAGTGGTTGAAGACGGGAGTACGACGGTTGCTTTTGATCTGCCACGCCAGGGCGTCTCATTAGTGTTGCTAGAAAAGAGTTAGTAAAATTTACACGATTACATCACTGCCACCATAAGCAATATTTTGCTAAAGTGCTTGAAATAAATCCCTGGAATATAGCGAGATGTCGCATACTCTACTATTGAAAAACTTGATAGACTCTAAATTGAAAATGCGTAAAAAAAATTGGTCTATTTATCTAGTCTGATCTCCAAATAAGGCATGGTGCAGGGCATAATTTACTCAATCACAAGCTTAGCAGACCGCAAAAAGTGCCAACAACAATCCCCATAAATTCTCAAAAATGCTGCATTATCACAGGTCGCACTGCGCTCTAAGTACTGCGCCCCAATGTAAATCGCTGTGCTGAAAATCGTAGTCTTGGCATGCATGCTTAAAATTGAACAAGATGGCTGAGTGGGGGAGAAGCTCGCGCACTCTAGGATCACTAGATCACACCCTGCAGATTTGTCGCATAATTAACCACTTTACGGCACCATGAATGGCTCCAAAGTCCAATAATTGGTTCCTCCGCTTCCGCAAGAAGAGTCCAACACGGTTAATCAATTTTGCCTCATTCCCCTCCCGAAAGGGTGTGGATGCTGGACTACATTGAACTTTGACTGGAGCCTTCAGCTGGGAACAGAGGTGAAGGCTTTCCAGGTCCTGCTTCCCCTCCTTATGATGGTTCAATTTTCGAGCTCAAAAAAAAAGTGGCTTAAACTGTGTTCACCCAGGCATGTGATGTGCCAAGCATCGAGTGGACAGTATATAGGCAAGAGGAATCGTGCAATTGGGACAATCGCAGATATTTGCCGAATAATAAATTTAACAATTATTTCACAACGATCATCCTATCCACATTATGGACACAATCTCCCAACCAGCAGACAATGCTCCTCCATCTTCGGTCCGAGAGTACATCGCGCAAGTTTTCAACCATCATCACGAAGTAGATACGCAGGAAGCGCGTGATCTTGCTTCAAAGTGGCGATATGGGCGAGGCAGCGAGCTCGGATCTTTCCTGCTCGAGGTTTTTATTGGGATATTTGGGGCTGAAGCAGGTGCTATCCTGTATCTACGCTGCAAGAATAGAATAGACAGGAAAACTGAGAAGGAGACGGTATTAACAAAGATGTCCGACAGAAGTGAGTACTTTGGTCCTTATTAGAGGGCGGAAGGTGCAAGTGAACGGAAGCTGATAAGTCATGAAAATAAAGTGTTCATGGTCTCAATACTATCGATAACTTCTGTTTTTACTGGGTGTTTATGCGTTATGCTTATAGGGTGGGAGAGGGATGCTATGTTATATCCTTCTATTTTTGCTTTAATGGCGATAGCATTCTATTTTCTTATCTAAAATGATCGGACTTTGTAATTAAGTATTATGACCTTTTTCGTCGACTGTAAAAGGGTGAGTTTATATTTCAATTCCTATTTTATCTCTACCTCCCTCCGTATGCACAGACGTCTTTAAACGGTATCACAGATACTGCTATCCGTAAATCATTCTCAGGCCACCCATACCACTGTCACTTCAACAAAAGTATAAGATTTCTTCTATCCACGGTCAAGCACAACTAGAACTTGCTCTCGATGGCTCCCAGCTCTACAGTCGGATATCCCGGTAGCTATGCATCATCACGTGAAGCGCTCTTCCAGCAACAAGGGGTATGTCCCTCATCCGTCGCTATTATCGTTTTCCACAAACCGCTAATGGCACTCCAGAAGTGTAACCTTGCGATCAGTACACAGAGGGATACAAACCCGAATCTTCTAAAATGGTGCGTCTACTTATCAACTATTCTTGATGTACAGAGACTGACGGCATTAGACTCCTGCTAAGCTTTCGAGAAATCCTCTGCATAGCATGTAAATGTTCTATCTGACTCTGATCGGATGAGACTAGAGGGAGACATCGATAATCAAGAAGAAGCCGGGGGCGTAAACAAATCAATCTTCTTTTCATGAACCTCCCGATTCTCAAAATGGACACTACCGAGCGACAAGAAGACTCAAAGATATGGCAAAGAATTTGTGAAAAAGAAATTGCTCAGTTGGTCTAGCAGTGTGATCACCGAAAAGATGGCCTGAGAGGAGGAGGGAGGAAGGGAGTGGGGGTCTCAACACATTGGTAGTCATGACAATGTGCGTTACTGTAACGGCGTTGACATATGGCGTCGGCAGTGCTCTAAATAGTATTCAGTAGTATCTTTAGCGCCGTATGAGAGGCCTATTACACGTACGAAGTAGTATATTTTATTAAGGATACGTACGAATGAAAATATTATACGGTATCACTATACGGGT